>DWAJ01003901.1:0-13901 GCA_018238005.1 Eurema mandarina
TAACCACACAAATTTTAAATAATAAAACTTTGCACGCCATTGAACACTATTCACAATACTTTTGAAAAATAAATATTTCTACAAGTAAAGAAGCCAACAATAGGCATAATTTAAAACGAAAGCGAAACCAAACCAATGCATTGTTTGGGCTCAACATTCATTTAATCAAAACTTTTGCATTTAAATAAATTAAATGTCCTCGAATTTCATATAAAAAATACCAAAACCTATTTTTAACATTCTGTGTAAAACTAGTAAATATTATATTTTAATTGAAATTTATAAAAGTCTCTATACCTAATATTTTTTGTAACTATGTTACTATATATGTTAATACGAAAATAGAATTTATAGTAAGCAATAATAAAGCATAGTTTTGATAAGGGCAAAATATGTAGTCTCGTTAAACTGATATTATTTAGAACACTACAAACTATGACTAATGATTAATGCTAAAAACTTTGCAAATACGTTGCTGCCCTTTAAAAGTGGAGGAACTGTGATTAAGGAGAATCCATGAAAGAGCAGGGTTAGAGGAAAATTCGCGGAAGAGTCTGCGAAGGTGCCCGGGACCCCCACTCGCTGCGGTAGAACGGAACACACTGGGGTGTTGTTCGGTAGATATCCGACATAACCCATTGTCTTTTCCCCGAGGTCCATGGGTACCCTATGAGGATTACTCCACTATAAGAATAAGAGTTAGATGGAAAACCTAATCCTTATGTGTTCTAATTTACCTATTAGAATCTAACAAGATACCATTTCTTGAGAATTTTTTCTTATAAGAGCATGCTGTGGTAATCCCAGAGCGAGCCCGTAAAAATCATCAAATCAAATCATCAGCCTAACGGCATTGATCTATCAACTATTAAAAAAAACGTCCAAGAACCATCACAGTTATTTATTTTTAATTATTAGATATTTAATCATCATATAATTACTGCTCATAAAAAATACTATAATAACTATATAATACCGTTTCTCAATTGAATGCTGACAACGCATAATGCCTAGAGCTAAGCCTATCCGCAAAATTTAATAGCCGTATTAGCAATTCCATTTCGGTATTTACCGTATTTACTAGAATAAACGGTTCCTCGTCTCGACTAAAGCTTAGCTTGTAATAGAAATACCATTCACACCGAAATCATCTGACGTATATAATATATTTTATCCATAGAACAAATTTGGGCTTAAAGTCAAAACTAACAACCAGCTAACTATTAGTTCTGATTTTTTTGGTTTCTTAGGTTCTGTATAACCATTAATATTATATCGAAACTTTGAAAACACGTTCTATGCAGATGAAACCGAGGAGAAAGATAGTTAAATCTTACATCACACAACCTGATAAATGGTTTTGGTACATCCAATACAACTTGGAAGGAATAGGTTAGTACCGTAGGTAACCAAACCAAAGGTAGTCGAAATGGTCGAAGACCTATCATTCGAACTAACTGCCCAGTCGTTAGATTCCAATGGTACTATGTGAAGTTGTATATCATATGCTAGGTGTAGAATTAATATCATGAGCGCAATTCAGAACAGCGCATTAGTACTCGTAGCAGTCACTACAGGTATTTTAAAATAAAAATAATTTTAAAAGTTGCTTGTATGTAATCCTTAACGTACACAAGCATTTTATATTAGAAGTAAAATTTACAAGAATATATATAAAAATATTGCCCAGAAATCGTGCTTTAATTCGATCTAAATTACGTTATAGTAAATGTTCTATTAATTCTAGGAATACTCGGCTATGCTAAGTCAGACTTCATGTAATTATAAACATGAAGCGCAATACCGTGCAATCATACTAAGAGAGATATTACTGGAAATTACTGAGAATCGTAGCGAGATGCAAACCACAAGCTAATATTTGGCAAACATCGCAATCACAGTTCGAATCACGCGGTCACTAAATAACTAATCAATTATAATGTCCATCATAAAGATGAACGTTATTTACTAACATTATATAGGGAGATGTAAAGAAGCCTCGTTCTTTACTCTTCATTAATTGGATTAATGTTTTTATCAATTTTGGTATTCATTTCAACAAATACACAATAAAAAAATACCTACTTGTAATAGTTGTTGACTTACAAAATTGATCCTTATTAGTAGCACAGAAAAGTAGTTAATGCTATTATGAACTTAAAACAATAATTTTATATACGCGAAAGTCAAAACGTATTAGAATGGACTGTTAATATGTATCACTTTAGCGTGGGTCTCTTCACAAATGAACAAAGCCTTATCTACTATACGAATATGCTGATTACAAGAAATGTTTCACATTTTAACGTCAGTTTCAACGTTAATAATAATCATAATAAAAAAATATTAGTTAAACAAAATACAGATTAACTGATATATAATAAATACACATTGGACCCCACACTAGGCACAGCCTGTCACGTAGGGCCTAAGGTTCACTGAGGTTAAGCGTTAACTATCAGTATTATTATTATTATAAGAAATCTTTCACATTTAAGCATAAGTTTCAACGTTAACGTTAAGCGTTAACATTCAGTAGTCACGGGTACAAAAACAAATCGGAAGGCATTGAATTTTATCGAGCTTATTTCACGAGGGTCGACGGCCAGGATTGTTCCATTGTCATAAATCCATAGCCAATAATAGCTTTGGGATACACTCACTATTTAGTACGGGCTAGCGTTGTATGAAGAGGATATAGATCAATAGTTTAACGTTATTAATATTAATCAGTACGCTTAGAGGAACTCAGATTAATTTTAGAAGGGTTGACCGCCTAATACAAAAAGAGGCCTTTTGAGTATGAATTTCTATAGCAATGTAGAGCAACCCGCTCTAGTGAAGCCTTGTATGACAAGTGTATAGTATGTTAGAAGTAAAAATAATTTATTAACCTTTTTATAGTAACATAATTATATAAAGGTTACTTACCGTAGGTACTCACGAAGCCTTAAGCCCTAAAGCTATTAAAGCGAAAGTGTGGGAACAAATTCTTTCAAATAACGTATGGTGTTATAAACAATTTTATATTAGGACAAAAGAGGAATTGGTTTAGCTTAATACCAACAACATAAACGTCAAATATCCGGAACAACTAGTAAACAACTAAAATAGATTTTAATCGCCCTTGTACATTACGTAACATGTTATACGACTCCGCAGAACATTTGGATGTGAGTTCCTAAAGTCCTAATATATCTTCATAAATGTTAACTCTAGAGAACGGCGCATATAATGCATAACTATTGCTTAAACGTATTATTACTAGCGTAGGCTGGGAAAAAGTTTTCCGCGGGTAGGTATGAGCCAAGATAAATTTTGTTTATTTTTAATTTTTAAACGGAGATTGTGGTTTGAAACTTTCCTGGGTAGGCTTATCACGCTTACGGCGGTACGTAGTGTGAGAATCGCGGACCGCTTTATGATAATAAAATTTCGTCCAAGTACAGAGCACAGAGCACAGAGACAATCCTAGTTTTTCAATTATACCATTATTCGGTATTATGCGGAATAATGCTTAACGTTAAATGTTTTAAATACATCTTTCTTTAATCAAATATCGAGAACTTTAAAAAGTACTAAGAAGTGCTTTCGCTGGATGCGAATGTGTGCAGTGCCAAAAAATTAAAAAATGCTCAATTGAAAATTCTTTAATTTGACATTGATCGAAATGTTGCACAATGCTCTGTAATTGAAAAACTAGGTATAAGCATGCATCGCCTCTGTTTTCTCGCTGTTATTAAACTATGGTTCAAAATATGACTTGGCATTATAATAATATTGTGGTGGGGTGTATTTTGTGAGACAGCTTAGTGTGTGGTCTAAGCTGTGGCCGTATTTTTTTGTTACTTAAAGTGTTAAATCAGTCATTACGTAAAATTATACCTGTGTTCTACAGTACTAGGTACATCTCATTCCCGTTTTATCGATATTATTGGATAGTATAATAATCAAAATCAGTAAAGTATTTTTCGAGTTTTTGTAGAACAAAATTGGGTTTGTTATGACATGAATTAAATAAAAAGAAATTCAATGAGTCTACTATATCTGATAATAATACTGAAAGAAAACTTCACATGCAAAGTTTCTCGTGCAAAGAGAAATTATTTTATTCCATCTCATTGGCTCACACAGGGAAGTAAGTTAGCAGCAAATGAAGCCTTTTTACTTAAGTTAAACGTTGAAACTTATATAGAGAAAAAACAAAGCTGTATGGGAATAGTTTTATCTTTATTTTTTTTAATATAAACACACAAAAAGATGGTAATGCTTTGCCGCTAGTATGTTTTGGTGGTACCTTTTTTTTTTATAGAGGGAAATGCTTTTAGGCATACCCGTCGCGTGGCTGATGGTAAAGTGCGACGGGTTACGTGGGACTCACCATGGCCGATGGGGGTGTGTGTGGTGCCGCACGGCTAGGAATACCCACTAAAACCCTCTGCCACTCTTAGCCTTTGAATCGGGGCGGGGGATCGCTCGCGCAATTCCGCCTGCTATGTTTTGGTGGTACCACCCCACTTTAAGCCAACATTAAGTAATGGCAGTTCATCCCTTTATTATTTAAACGGTGGCAACGCATTCGCGAGTCATTTGTTTTAACAATTTTAGAGGTGCTTCAAGAAGAGAGCGTACATGTATTTAAAAGGTCGGCAACCCACTTCAGAGGTGTCAACTTTCCATCAGGTGGCTATCCTGCTCGTTGCCCTTTATGTTATAAAACTAACGTTTATTTACTTTTAAAACAGCTATCTTTTGAACACCTAATCAGTACTGGTTACAAGTTAATTTTACCGTGGAGTGCAAACCGGGGTTCTGCGAGTATGTAATGATAATAAATTGTCCTCGTCTGATGAGGGAATTTGTTTTATAGCCGTCTATGTGGCGGGATATAAACGGGAGGACGCAATTGGTCAGTTGACATGGCCGTAAAGTTTATTTGTTTTGTGACGTATTATAGAGGTGAATACCTCGTATGAAGATAATTGTGTTAATTTGTATCTAAATTAGCTTGTCACTGGCTCAAAGAAAGCACTTTGCAGTTAACACAGGCAAATGGTGGAACTATTTTTTGTGTAAATTCTATAATAATATAAATAATATATAAATTCTTCCTGTAGTAAAATAAGATGGAAATGAAGAAAAAAAACATTTACAATAAAAGTATAAAGATAACAATTATTTTTTTAGTTATGAAGAAATTTTAAATGGATATATTTTTTTTATTCCTGTTATAAAAAATAGATAACAGTTTAACTTGCTATATACTACATCTTTTACAAGTTTTATCTATATCAATAACTAACAATGATATCGTTTTTTTTTTAGCCAAGGTTTTTCACAATAAAATATGCACCTCACCTATTTTAGTCTGTCGAGGTCAAGACATCGCTTTGCACTTGAAAAAACCCCTTTCAAGTAATTAGTTTCAATAAAGGACCGCTTCTGCTCCTCGTGCCAAATTATTCTATAATGATCACCAAGTTTTTATTTTTGACTGCTACGCCGCAGAACTCACGCAAAGAAAACAAAACTTCATAATTTTAAACTGTCGAGATCGGTACTTGATCTATCATTTAGATAAGTTTCTAAAATAGACTTATTTGAGTATGTTAAAATTATATCAAAAAAACATAAACAATCTAGATTGTAATGGTCGATGTTAAAGCTAATATCTAACCCATTACGAACAACATTACAATTGGAATGCCCGATCGATATTAAAAATTAAATTTATTCCCTAATGGACACTACATCCAGTACATTATACTTGTCCATTAACACTGTCCAAAATGTAATTAAGCACTGCGGAGTGACCACATGTGAAAGCAAATTATCAAGACCCTAAGTGTCCAAGTAAATACAATTTTCATTCATTCCTAAGTTACGTGGCACCATTAATTTATTCGGTGTAGGACACGGGTTTTTGCTACTTTCATTAGTGCACTTAATTTGTGGTGTAAAAATCGTGTTTTGTTCAACATTTTGATGATAGCCCTCCGCTTTAATCCTAGTCTCTAATATTTTATAAGAGAGCTTGAAATAAGGAATTAGATAGGGAACAGGAGGAGAAAGAAAATACATTGTTTTTTGCCAAACTGGAAGAACTGTTCCGAACCTACGGTACAAGGATTGTTTTCTAATTCTATGACGATTCAAGTCTTACTACACGTAGCCTTGATGAATAAAGATAAATTGACTTTGACTTTGAAACGACATCTAAGAAAAAAGAGGTGCGACTACTTAACTCCAGTTCTATAGAAAGGTGGTATTATCACCTATATAATATTAAAAAAATGAAACAATTAAATTCAACGTAATGATTAAGTTTATTTCGTTATTTTCAAATAGATTTATACGTATAACAATCAGTAATTACATCCATATTTGATATTCTCACGATGAATATTTTAAATTTGTATAATAATGTAAGATTTCTAAATCAAAGTCTGTGCTTAACGAAACATTATATTTCGATGTAGGTATTGCCTACGGTTTTAGATAATAGTTAATATCGCTTTATTATACATAATTTACAAAAACATTGCGTAAATTTTCCCGATGAATATACTACTAAAATTATTATAACTCCGGTCAGTATATATTTCGAATATTACAAATTTGATAAAGAGGCATGCGATGTTCCAATGTAACATAATACCAAAAAGAGAATAGACTAACGAAATCGAACTACTCGTACACTTCGAGTAAGAACTGACGTCTGACCATAACCGAAAATGCCATTCATCAAAACTCGATTCCAATTCGAATCAAATTCGTAGCGAGGCGTTTATTGACATGCCGTGTCAATAGGTAAATTCTGACAAAGGTAAACAAGAAACAGCTATTGTATTCACTTCTGCGAGTTCTGGGAACAGCTCTCAGAAATGTATTGATTGTATTACCTCAATTTACAAAGCGGTACACTCCTAGCTGGCGAACGTTTGTTGTAATCGAATGTCCACTCGCCTATTATTGTATTTTACGGAACATCGCATTGTTAGCGTCTGTTTGCGTTAATGGATTTGTCTATCGATAATCATTTATTGCGTGAAATACCGCTCTGATCCTACAAACTCGATTTAATAGGCAAATTATTCGTTATATTTTCCTGGAATTATTAAAACAATTATCACAGGTTTAGAGCATCAAAATGTATAGACATTTTTATTACGTACTGTAGTGTTGTTATTTATTGACCGACAATTAAAATTAATAAATAGATTGATATTGGATTATAATTATTGCTGTAAGTTAAGCTGCACATTAGGGATAGTTTTAACACGTTTAACGATGTGTTCAGAAGAAAAACAGAACGTTTGAATCAAAGGTACGAGTAACGTCATCAACTTAGTCTAATGAATTTATTTCCTAAGTGCCGCAAGAAAATGGATTAGTAGTCTCACCACATTGCGAGATTATTCTCAAAGGAGACTCCTTGGAATATTTTATAATGATAATTGTCTGCAATTACATTAATTTACTATGAGAACGGTGCGGTTTCCTATTCAAGGTATGAAATAGAGATTCGTTTTATTGAATCACTATTTGAAGGTTTTGAAAACGGTCTATGTTTAACTGTCTAAGACTCTTTCATTATATTAAGCTACATAGGATTAGTATCGTTACCAAAGCCAGTAAAGTATTTTGCATAGAAGTGAATAACAATACAATTTTTCTCCACGTTCTTGCTAACACTATTTACCTACGTATTTAAAAGTCTAACTAAATTATTATAAGGTATTTATTTACCTCATACCAATCAATGATAGTAATGACAAATAACTTCTAAATATATTTATGAAAGCTAGTAAAGTATTTTGCATAGAAATTAATAACAATACAATTTTTTCCAAATTCTTACTAACACTATTTACGTATTTAATAGTCTAACTAAATTATATAAGGTGTATAAACCTTATATTTATCAATAAGAGTAATGACAAATCATTTTTAAATCTATTTATAAGCTAACTTATTACATACTTCTATCAAAACGGCTCAATAGAGCTAAAATCACACTAGACTCGATATCTGACCTTCTTATGTTATATTTCACAGACATTAGGAATACTTGATTATTAATACTAATTATTTCACAGCCGTTCCAACAATGATTGATTAAATTATTAACTCATATAGACCAACATGACTTCGCCAAACAAATGAATGATTTTTCTCGCTTTAGATTTATCGACTTTCATTAGCTGATGCAAGAGGTTTTTGTAGTCCTCTCTGATTCGTATACTTAGGATGGCATTTTCCTTAGTTTTTGCATCGTATTTCGCGTACACTTTTTCCCATAACATCTTCAATATCATCCCGTCTATCGTTTTCTTATCATAGTGATTTCCGCTTACCTGGTTGGAATTCAAAAGGTTATTGTTTCATTCTTCTATTTATTTTATTTTAAGTTACATATTATAGTTTGTTTTTAGTATACGGACTATATACGTATATAAGTTGCAGCTTTTGGTATGACTAACTCCGCAGTTTTATATTTCTATTTTCTGATATGAATTAATTTTCAAAATCGGGTTAGTAGGTCCAGAGTTTACGATCTACACCCTAACAAAAGAAATACCTCCTTATAACAGAAATATAATAATTATTACATAAATTCAATATTAAAACTTGTTTAAACTAAAAGAATACACGTACATATCAATTCCGAAAATATTACTTCTAAAACAATTAGATCTCAGAAGTTTTCTACGTACCGGTAAGCTGTGTACTATAATAATCACTATAAACGTGTAGGCAGCGACACGGCACATGTTGTCCACTTCTCGTTTTCGAGTGAGCATTACGGACGAGAGCGTCTTAAGAATTTTTCAACATCCTACGTGCATTCCTACGTCCGGAGTTCTTTTGTAGAAATTTTCTCTTCGGCTATAGGAATTCATTATTTTTTGTAAATAGGAGGATATATTGAATTTCGTTTGCTTTACCTAAAGAGGAGACTAAGAAAATTTTCAATCAATTTTTTCTTACAAATAAGTCCAAAATTTAAACGCCAAAGTTAATTTAAATATAATATGACATGTCTTCAAGGAACCTCAGTGAAGTTCTTTAACAGAAATCGTCAGCTGCATTCAGTGAGAATTGTATCGAATGTTCAATGCAATGCTCTTGGAATTCGACATTGCAAAGTCTTCCTTGAAATATTTAAATTTTTAAGTGCTTATAACGCTCGCTCTTCTATCACGTAGGTAGTTTCTCGATCCGAATGAACGGGTCATGAGAGAATGGATGTGGTATTACATTGTTATATCACTTCATAGATGAGGATGGGTTACCTTCAGGGGCTGTTTGAAATGCAGTGATATTTCTCATTAGATGTTATAACTTGGCTTCGGTTTTCTGAGAGATGGTTGCGGTACCCGTGAAGGATACCTTTCTATCAGCAACAGCTGAAACAAGAAGTGTGTTAGGTATTTGTTGTAAGTGCACTCATTTTAAATACTTAACTGAATCCTTACTTATTTATAAAGAGGTAACCTACTACAAAAATTGTATTCGCTCAATTTTATCCAAAGATTATTCAAAGTCACGTTAGACTTTGTACACGACCATTTTAATTGCATTTCAGTGCTATAGGCACGAGTTACTCAATTTCCTAATATAGGAATAACAATGCTCAAAGAGTTTTACAGTTTTTCATCCAACAATTTGCTAGTCTAATGGCGCGTGTACTGTATGTATGAAAATAGACTTAAGTAAAAACGTTTTCTTGATAAATTTAAAGTAACGAATGCAGAGATGCTTGCGGCTATGAAAGTTTTTCTTTTATATTTATAATCGAACATTCAATAGCTCGGTGCAGATATAGGGCACTCTATTGAGAATAGGATTTATTTTACAATTGCGTAGGAATATCATATATACGCAGTTTCAATGGTAATGTCACAAATCATTGAACCCATTTTGATAAAATTTTATTCAGAGATAGTCGAGAAACTTCTCGAACAATAAATATTTATAACACAAGTCATAATTTATAACAGACAGTAAATCCAAAACACAAGCTTCTAAAAATTAGTCCTCACTATACTTCAGAGCCTAATTCTTGATATGTTTGAAAACCATTTATTAAAATAATATAAGTATGGAACTTTACATTTTTACATAAATACATTATATCTTAACATATGTAACATGTAATAAAGAATAAATCAATACTTAAAAAAACCTGATTAAACTTAAGAGTGACGATTACATGCTCCTATAAATATAAAAATGTAAAGACCTCATAAAAAATAGATAGCCAAACCGTTGCAACGACGAACAAATTTTCAGCAAAGAAAAAACAGATATTTTAATTTCGCAAGGCGAAGCAAGATTTAAATAAATAATCCGGCGAGTTACAAAAGTGTTCCGTTTTCAAGAGGTTATGTTGATTATTCAGAAAAGACTAAACTACAAAGCGAGCTACATTCAAACATGCTCAGTTTTAAGCCTTTTGTAAACATAGCTGAATTTGGAGCTGTTCACACTATTTCACTTGCAAATACTTGTCTACTTTTTGAGATTACGATTCACAAGTATACTCGTACTAGCCTTATAGCCGTATTTATTTATTTATTTACACACTTTATTATATACACTTGAACATAAATATGAGACAGAAGATACATTAGAAGAATTACATATATAAATGGCGGCTTTATCGCTTGGCAGCGATCTCTTCCAAAACAAAAAAAAAGAAACACACATTATACACAACATAGAAAAAAATATATATGATAATAACAGTAAGCTTAACCTAAGGCTTAAGTAGTATTAGAATGATGGTAATGACACTTCAGATGAGTTCTTGATTTTTTAAATGTTATATGCTGTGCTCTATATGTTTATTGATTTGGTTGCCTGGGTTGCCAAGGTTGCCTGGAGGAAATCACTTTTTATTGATAAGGCCGACTTTTCTCCTACGTTGTACATTCAGTCAGTAAGATGATTTTTAAATGTAATAATGAGTAAATAATTTTTTTTTGCATTGTATATTATTTTTATAAAACTAGCAATTAATTATATAATGTGTTAAGACGTATCTGTTTGTATGAATGCTAAGTGTATATTCGTAAAATTTAATGAATCAAGAAGTGGTCACGTGGCCAAAGGGAGCTCTTCAAAGTATTTGATTTCCCTTTTAAAATCACGTACAAATAGGTACAAATCCGCTTTACTTACAAGTTTGAAGACAATCACTAAATACTTGATAAATACGTAATGCGTTCTAAGTACTTCTACGTTCCTGAAATAAATGTTTTACCTACCTACGTAAGTACGTGAAAGACGGACGATTTTCAAGGTTACATTACTCTCAATATTAATATTAATAAAATAAAGTTTAAATTGTGACTCGATGGGGTTTTAAAATATAATCTTTAAATTTACTGAACCCGTTTGAAACATTCAAAACACTTAGTAGAAACCGTCTACATGAAAGAGTCTTTTAGTAGTGTTATACTACTCGGGAATATCTCGATAAAATAATAATAGGGTTTTACGAGGATAAAACATAACTAGTCAAATATAAAATTTCGCCTTTCATTTATACAGTCATTACGTCTTGAATTTTACAAAGTTTTTACGGAAAAAATATAGCTTACGTCACTTTCCAGTCCATAAACTATATGTATGCAAAAACTCCGCTCTATTACGACGTAAAACAAGCATAGTAACAAAGAAAATATGAATTATATTATATCTAAGTTTACAGTAATACCAAAACAAACTACTTATAAATACAACCTTAAATAGGAAATATAGTGAAACCGGTTTTTATACTATTTTTTCGGGCAATATTTTTTCTTGAACTGTGTAGGCTTAGCATTGCGCAATATTTGCTGCCGCCAAAACTTCGTCATCAGGCAAGTTGCTCGAACGAAAATATTGTTCAGACTGGTTTGTCAATTTTACTGAGAGAATTTATTGAACGTTTGCAATCAAAGGGGTTATTCAATATTATTGCTCATTGTACAATAATTAGAGGATTGTACAATATTATTGTAAGTGTATGGGGCGCCTAACATCCATCGTCAATGATTACACATTAACTGGGTGACATATTGATAGTTAGCGGGAACGGACGGTGTTTGATATATTGCGTCTCAAGGTGACGCGTCGATAAGCGAATTATTATTCAATCGCCCGATAAACGCTTAATAATAACCGTTACATATCCTCGGTAGCCTTGCGGACTAAATCAATGTATTAGTTGCTTTGTCTATCTAACTGTATTGCGTGTATAACTGAGCTTAAGATAATGAAATGCTAGAGAGACTTTTTTATATTTGAACATAAAATTGCGGACAGAAAAACAGCTTTTGGAAATGGACAGTAAATAAACACGCTTAGGGTTGCATTTTTAGAATCTATGTTAAAAAAATAACTCCATTGAATTTTGAAGGATTTTTTTGCTTACATACTTAATTGCTGCTGCTTGCAGACAGCTGCTGCTATTGCTGAGCTTAAGACATTTGGATGAAGAGAATTTGCATTTTTGTTTTTATTTTAGGTCAAAATGGCCGGCAGAAACGGTATTTGTCAATGCCCAGTCAATAACCTTCACACGCAAATCAAATTTTGAACGCATTTTTTACTTGGCTCGTGTAAGCAATGCTCAATTAGGCGAAGAAAGCAAGAAAAAGATTATTATAAGATTGTCATATCTACTTTTTTTTACTTAGTCTTCACAAACAGTATAATTAAAGTAAAAAATTAAAGTTAGTTAAAATAAAAAGAACTTTTTTCAATCCGTCCAACCAACCAAGTGTACCCAGATTTTAAAACTTCAAATAAGTACCGAACTCGTGTCGCCTCGTTTCCACATTTTACGGTTCAAAAAAGCAAGAGTTTTAAGTGATATACAATTTACGTGAAAATAAATTCAAGTAACCCAAAATTTTGTCGTAATTCGATTCATTTAAATTCAAGGAAATTACAGATTATAAGTTGACGTTAAGCAAATAAGATCGCGATAAGGTACACAATACACCTTACGATAACATTTAATGATATACCAACATATGCTTTTAATACAGTCAAAGTAAATTAAAGTCACTGCAAAAAAATATATATGAGATTTAGATACATCATTTACGATATATGTATAGCATATTCAAATGTAAAGTTTGTAAGTTTGCTTAAAAAAAAACAATGGAAAAAATACTTTCTTACAAATAGATCTATATTCACACTTATTGATAAATAATTATATTTTTATTTTTTATTTTAAAAATAGGAGATAAATAAAGAGTCTTTGGCAAAAGATACCAATCACAGATAATTTATATTAATTTAACGATAATGATGATTTTGTTATGAAAAAATCTGGATCAGTACAAAATAAATGTTAGCGAAAGGTTTATATTAATGAAGTCACACGACAACAATAATTTAACTTATTTGCCTACGCCCTAATTAACTTAAACTTTAAGAGTCAATTAATACTAAATTCGATCAAAGTCAAAGTTAAAATCAGATATATCTTTATTATACCAGGCTACAAGCAGTAACACTTTTGAATAATTATGGTATTACTAATCAATGATTTACTGCTGGTTCGGAGGGCAGTTTCTACAGAGAAGACCCAGCAAGAAACTCTTATGAATGTTCTTCTAAAAAACCTCAGCCCGTTTTTTTAATGATTTTAAACATGATTTTAAACTTCTACACATAACACAGATCAAAAATAATGTTTATCTCATTGTAATAAAAGCCCTTTCTTGATTTAATAAGAAATACCTCATGTACCTAACATAGATTATTACGTATATCGAATGAGCCATATTTATAGAAAAGCTCAAATTAGAAAGTAGGTAATAATAACGACATTATAAGGACTTATGGGCAAAATTTATGCTCATATAAATAAAACAAAATGATTTATATTCAAATCA
>DWAJ01003902.1:0-13900 GCA_018238005.1 Eurema mandarina
CACGATGAGCGGGAGTACAAGAAGTTCGAAAAAGAATATGCTGCGTGTTGTGAGGAATATGAAAACCCACACTATCAAGCGCCTCAAATGAATTTCTCCAATCCTGCATATAAAGGAGGGTGTTCTGAGGAATAGGAGACGTATAAAATAACTTCTGTATACTAGGAATATTTAGGACACATTTTCCGCGTGGACTTAACCATTTCGAAACTTCGAAAATAGCGTCAATAAGGATAGCATTCTTTGATCATTTGTATAAGATTTTTTTTTTAATTTTATTATAAGTTTTTCAAAAGATTTTTTAACGACGAAATAATAATTTCCGAGGCATTTAAATATAATTTAATACGAACTTTGATAATTTACATTGTGATACAGTTTAATAAATACATAAAACGAATAAATAACAAAATCTTGTAAAATTACTCAAAAAGTTTTGATTTGGGGAATAAAAATAAGGGCCCAATTGCTTGATAATAAATTGTTTTTAAACTAAAAAAGTAACTTTAGCCTTATTTTAAACATAACTTTCGTTAATTTGTATTTAATTTTAGGTAAAAATTTTGAATGCTTTACAAAAGCTGATAAGGTTTTAGTCATCTCTCCTAAAATAAGCTTTACCGTGAATCTATTAAAAAAAAGGATTTCAGGCATCGGAGCCTTAATTACACATGAATTGGTTTTGCTTCAATACCCTCAACCAGTAAAGAGTTAATTAAAACCACCAGCTTTTATAAAATTGGATAAATTCCGTGCTATTTTTTAAAACCGAGTTTACTTGCACGATCATGAGATCGTCGCAAACGTATCGGTTGCTCTTCACGGTAATGTCTTCTCTCCTTGCGTTCGTCTACGTCCAATTTTGCTGACACCGCCTGTGCAAATCAATATGTTTATAATACGAAAACGTTTGTTATTGACCAACCGATAAACATGCGGGACATTTAGGGATTCACGAAAATGGTAAAAAGTCAATTTTGCGAAATCCGAGTTATTTAGTTCTTCCATTATACCGACGATATGCTGTTAACAATAATAACTAGCTAGCAAGACGCGACTGTGTTCACGCTGTAGCTATTCTACCCAAAACCTTAAAAGGTTTCGAGCAGAATAGCAGAGAAAATAGTCGTTGTAGGGTACACCCTACAGTCTACACCGACCATTTTTTCTCTTAAAAAACCATCTTCATACTTCAAGTATTCTTAATTACAGAAATCGGTTCAGTTGTTATCGAGTTATGCAGTTACCAACACATTTTGATTTGATTTGATTCGATTTATTTCTATATTGTAGTTTAAGAATATAGAGAACAAACAATTTTTAATTGTTTCTCAAACATGATTGACAAATCGTAAAAAAGATATATTTTTCATTGTATTCACCATTATCCTGAAAACAGTTTTTGTATTATTGTCTTTATTATCTAACTAGCTGTTGCCCGCGACTCCGTTCGCGTGGACTTTCATATAAACTGTGACCCTCCCTTTCCTCCCTTATAATCCTTTCTTTCTAGATTTTTTCCTACAAATATTTTCTCCCATTCCCGTGGGAATTTTACAATATCCTGTTGCTACTAACCTTTAAGTTTAATAAGGTACCTGCATGCCAAATTACAAGCGTCTAACTTAAGTGGCTCAGATTTTTCATACGAAAGGATTTTCCCGCTAATTCCCGTTCCCGTGGGAATTTCGGGAATTCCTTTCTTAGCGGATGCCTATGTCATAACATCTACTTGCACTGCAAATTTCAGTCCGATCCGTCCAGTGGTTTGGGCTGTGCGTTGATAGATCACTATGTCAGTCAGTCACCTTTGAATTATATATATTTGGAAGATATTGTGTTAGTTACCCGATTGCTTTCTTGCTTCTGCCGTCTTGGTCGCAAAGTAGACATCGCAATACCAAGGGGCAGGTCTCCCGCCGAGAGTCTCTCCTCGACTGGGATATTGCATGACGCAGAGCAACATTTACATCTGTAGTACAATGAATTAAAAATAATAAAAAAATTAATCCTACTATCCCACTCGTAATATTATAATTGTAAAAGTTTGTGAGAATGCATGTATGGATTAATTCTTGTTTGTTATTATTTCACGTAAAAACGGCTGGAGCTATTTAGTAGAAATATGGTATGTAGATAGGTGATACTCTGTATTAACACAAAGGATACCCCGGATATTATATACCGGTATTGCCCCGGAAACGGGAACTACGCGGGACACTTAATAAGCTAGCTTAATAAATATTCAGCCTGTTTGGATCAAGAATTTTAAATAAGTATATTTCTTCAGCGACTATCAATTTTTCGATAACCACTGGTCTACTGATAGAGATGACAAAACTGTTCGGTAATAGTCGCACGTTAAACCACAAATGCTTGAATTGTATCAAAAAGTTAGTATCAAAAAGAGCCATACACATCCTTTTCAGGTACAGTAGGCTGAGACTCAGGGCTGACATCGCGAGAGTTAGCCGGCGTGTTCCTGCATACTGCTTCGCGGACCTCCTGGAGACGTCGCCTCTCTTCGGCCACTTTGCGATCTAGTTCGGCTACTGTATTCAATATTTCGTTTTGAGGCCTCATTCGTATCAAAACTCGTTGATAATTCAAACTAATTCATTCTTTCTTATTTTTACAATTCAGACAGATATATTACATAGACATGATCATCTATATTATTATCTACGAAAACGTATTATTATAATAGCTTTAACACATTAAATGCCAACTACATGGCGCCGTTTATATGCGTCAGTACTGCTACGGCCGTTGCGATTGTTGTACGTGATGTACCTGGCCATACGTGTAAAGTAACGAACTATGGCCTATGGTAAAATGTATGGCCACAGTACAACATTCATTACTAAAGACTGCGTATAGGGATGTGTCTTACAATATAAACAACATTGAATATGCTAATGAAACTCAGATATATAGACAAAATTAAGATGGTCTAAGTCTTAAGCTAGTCTTATTACATAGACATTAAAAATTGGTGAATAAAATTTAATTGTACTGCATCCTTACTATGTTTCTGCGTCTGTCGTTGTTTGTTTAGCAATTCGCTCTCCAGAGAGTCTATGCGTTTCTGTAAAACCTCCTCCTTACTCAACATAGTTTTCCAAGTACGGCATACTTTAAGGTGAAGGAAAGATAACTCTTGCGCATCTAGAGCCTGCGTTTAATAAGTTTCATAAAAAATTGGAAGAGGAATATGATTAATAATTGAAGGACAATTTTAATATAGACATACCTCTACATTGTTACTAATGATTTTATTTGCTATATATTTAGTATAGGCATGTTCGGCCGAGCGTCGTTGATCAACATCGACCTGTTCAAATATTTTTCGGATAGTGTCAGATAAATTAGTGTCTAGAGTGCAAGTACAAGGTCCATGGGAACGGGGTTTCGGTCTGACGTTGAATGCTTCTACATTTGTTGTTGTTAACCTCCCTGTGTCGCTTCTCCTATGTTTTCGTTTCCTTAACTCAGGTGTAGCCATTTTTGAAGGTTCCTGGAAAATATTTATTTAAATATACCTAGATATATTTTTGAATATTAAAAAAATAGAGTGATTTAATATTGCAATGTTAGTTTATTTGAACAGTTTTTTTCCTCAAAGTATGTATAAGGATGTACCTCAATTGAATTTGGACATTGTTCTTGAAATTTCATCTTGTATAATTTATTTTCTTTTTCCAATATTTCCACTTTTCGCATGGCCTCGATACTCATTGATCTCAAATTTTCAATTTCACTTTCATGGCTTCTTATAACATCTGTAAGAGTTTCTTCATGCAAACTTTGAATACTTACTACTCCTTGATTGTGTTCGTTTATAATATTTTTCATATTATAATCATATTGTGCTTTCACTGCTTCAATTTTCATTTTGTAATGCTTTTCTATGTTATCTAATGCAATTGTAAGATCTCTAATTTTATTTTCATATTCTTGAATATTATCCAATTTAGCTAAAACGCCTTGCTCTATTGAAAATGAAGACCGACCATTCTTGCTCGTGTTGCTTATATCTTTTCCACCGCTAGATACAGTTCTATAATCGGTAAATGATCTTAAAAGTGGGCTCAAGGACCTTGATCCACTACGATCACTTATATTGTCTCTAGTAAAATTCAAATTGTTATCACTGTGACTTCTACGAAACTTATTATTGAAACTTTTTACATTAACATCTTGTTGAACTGAATCTAAAATATATTTTAATCCGTAGTTAGTTCCACCTTTTCGTATTTTTTCGTTATTTATGCTTGGGTCATTTGTATTATATTCGTTTGTTGTATAACCAACCTTTAATTTGGTATCTTGGGAACCATAAGCGTTCTTTGCACTCTTTTTATTTGCCGATTTATGTTTCTCGTTCGACAACGATTTAACTCTTCTTTGTTTGGACTTTTGTTCATCTTTTCCATGTAATTTATTTTCATTGTTATGTTTTCGTTCCAATCCAATAATTTGATCCGTGTCAGTGTTTGATTTTTCATCATTTATTTTTATTTTAGCACTGGAATAAACTCTTACGTTAGTAGTAGCTTTCTTATGACTGTTTGTATCAGATGCATTAATATCAACGTCCGAAAAAATATACTTTGGCGACAGTGTATATGAATCCAATGATTTCTTGTCGCTTTCTGAATAAGTCCCTCGCGATAAACTATCAGTGTAAACTCTAGGTAGACTTAGGGTAAGTTTGGGCTTGACACTGTCATCATCTTGATCCACATCATATTTGGTTTCTTCAGTGCTACCCACAGACGTTTTGTTACCTTTACTCGAAGTCCTCATTTTAGTATGTTTTGTTTTATTTTCAACGATATTTTTGGTTTGTACTTGATTTGGCACGGATGTTTTATTATCAAAGGCAGAATTATTATTATCACTGTCTTTATAAATAAGAAACAAATCTTGTTCTGCTGATTGCGCTTGATTATCTGGAATTGTAGGCTTAGAAGCATATTTTTGATTTTTTTCATTACCATTTTCAAAAGGCTCGTTTGCTAACTCTGATGTTGATTCTATATCTGGACTTTTACTACTAATTTCAGTATTATGAGTGAAAATGGAATGGGTATTATAAATATCTATAATTCTATGATGATTTCCTACATCAGTCGTATTATTCCTTGAGTGAGGAATAATTTCACCTGGAGATTCAACTTCCGAGATACTTTCTTTTTGATTTGTAGTCTCATCTATATTTGTACATGATATGGAACATTGTTCTAATATTGTTGGACTTAATTTCTTAATTTTGTAATTTAAATACACTTGTTTAATATAGTCCATATCAAATAACTCAGTTTTATTTTTTTCACTTTGTTGTATTTCATCCAATTCCTTTGATGTCTTAGCAATGGTGTCTACTTCTTGCTTTATGTTTTTTTCACTTATTGAAAAACTATTTACTTCACCATTATCGTTTGATTTAATGAATTCTGTCTGACATGAATTCTCTTTCGTATTAATAAGCTCCACTGTTTGGATATCCTTGCTTCTAGTTGGTCTATTTTTTATATCTTCTATGCATTTTCGAAGATAGGCTATTTCTTTAGATTTTCTTTCCAAATTCTTAGTGACGTTTTCTATTTCTTCTATTTTTTTATTATTTTCTTCCGAAATACATAAGGCATTGTCTTGCAATTCACTAATTTTCAAAAGGGAGTTGTTATATAAATCTTGAAGATTTAAAATTTCGTCTTTCAATTTTTTGACATAAACTTGTGATGATTCGTTTATTTTTTCAAAAATGAGTTTTTGATTGAGTAACTTCCCTTCTAAGTTCTTTATTATTTCTTGATCTTTAGCTACTTGTTCTTCTAATTTAGTTTCTAGAATACCTAATTGTTTTTCCAAAGTTAATCTTCCTTTTATAGCTTCTTCTTTCTCAGCTGTTATTTTTTGTTTCTCATTTTCAGCAATTTTTTTGGCTTCATCGGCTTTGCTTAATAGTAAACGAGACGAATTTTGTACAGTAAGTAATGTTTGTTCTAGTGATGAACTTTTAGAACTTTTAACTTCAACGCATTTACGTATTCTATTTAAAGAATTCATAATCTCTCCTATAGTGCAATTGTTTATAGATAAATTGCTATCCCCCGCACATAAAATTTCTAAATCCTTAATAGATTGCAATGTGACATCCCTTTCTTCGTGTAAATCTCTTATTTCACTTAAATATTTGTGTTTTTCTTTAACTACTTCATCTGTTTGGCACTTAGTATTAGAAAGCTGATTTTCTAATAACGAATATTCGTTTTTTAATTTCGTTATTTCCATTTTCATATTATGGGTTGCTTTAGAATCTGTAATACATTTCAAAATAAAAACTTATATTTATACTGTAGAGCATAATCGTCCTTAAACCTCGAAAAAGGTTTGTAGTAGTAAAATTAAATTTTAATAAAGTTAATTTACCAGATTTTTCATCTATAATTTGGTTACTGGATACTGTTTATAAAAGTCAATTTGATATATGATGAATATAATATATACTAAAATATAGAACTTACGGTGAGCGTCCAGTATTTTTAAAGATTCATCAATTTTTTTATGACTGCTGTCTACAATTTGCTCACTGGATTCCACTGCAACTGCAATGTTGTTATTAAGACGCCTTACTTCTTCTTCTAACTCATTTATGTAATTCTGTAGCGTAGCAATTTTATTGTCTCGAGATGAAATATCCTCCTTTAACTCGAATATAATTAATTCCTGTAAAAATAGCAATCGTACTTATCTTAAAATAAAATGTTTAATTTATATTTTGAAATAACAAAACTTTGTAGTATTATAGTACCGATTCATCCAATCTATCTGTCAACTCTCGTACGTTTTTTCGTTGTAATATTTTTTCTTTTTTCATAGTTTCAATTTCTTCTTTAATACTTTCCAGAAAGTCTTTTGGTGCGCCAGACTGTTCATTAAGCTAGAATAAAAAAAAATATTAATTTTTAAGTCATATTATGTGGTTGAATTTATAAAATAATTTGTTCTACCATAGCCCGAGTATGCATCAGAGATTTTTCCAAGTCTTCAGTCTGTGATAATAATTGCCGTTTTTGATTATGCAAGACTTTATTATCTTCGCTGATTCTTTGTAACTGTTTTTTTACTTCAGTAAGTTCTTTTTTTATATTATTTCTTTCGAGCTCAACTTCATTATTGGCTCGTTTTATATTGTTTAGATCAGATTCTAACTTTTCAATAGTTAAAGCACTTTCTTTTTTTACCAGTGACAAGTTATTTTGAATATTTGAATTCTCATCTTTCAAAGACGATATTTTATTTTGATGAGATGATTCTTTTAGATGCATTTTCTCAATTTTGTCGAATAAATGTCTGTTTTCCTCGATTTTAAGCTCCAAGCTATTGTACAAATTATTCATCTCCTCGGTTTTGGCATTATAAATTTCCTGAAGGTAGTTCTTTTCAATATTAAGTTCTTGAAAGGCTTTATTTAGTTCATTTAGTTCATTCTCAAAAGATTGCATACGTTGATTTTCTAAAAGTAATTTTTCATTCTCATACTCGTAATTGTTTAAAGTTTGTGAAATATTTTCTAGATCCCGGTCTTTATTTTGTAGCTCACTCTTTAATACGTCCCTTTCATTAACTAACTTTTGATAAGCTGCATTGAGTTTAATAAACTCCTCTTTTATATTATCTGTTTGATTAAGGCGTTGTAATAATTCATCACTTGTCTTTTTTGTGAGCTGAAATAACGGTAAAAGGTCGTCCAGTTCACGTTTTTTAAGATCAAGTTCATTTTGAAGCATATTTTTCTCTTTTAAAAGATTTTCATGTAAGTGTTTAAGGTCATTAAATTGTGTTGAAAGATCATCTAACTTTTGTACCTTTTCTTCAAGTACTTTACTTTCCTTTTTAGTAACATCGATTGTCTCTTTATATCGGATATTTTCATCCAAAAGAGAATGTAAGCTATGAATACTTATTTCATGTAATTTTTTTATTTCACGTAGGACAGAACTATTAGTACTTCGGTTTTCAGATTGGTCATCATCTAATTTGTCTTTTATAATATTTTCCAAACTTTCTAATTTTTCGCGATCGAGGTCATTTAATTGAATATAATTTCTAAAATTTTGCAAAACGTCATAACTTTCTCGTTGGGCAGATTTAAGAGAATCAATTGCAACTTCATTTTCATTGTTCATTGTTGTTATAGTTTTACTATATAATTCTCGGCTAGACTTTAATTCTTCTAATAGTTCAACATTTTGACTGCGTTTTACTTCTACCAAATTTGTTAAACTTTTAATTTCCTCTGATTTGGAATCAACAGTTTCATTTAGATATTCTAAAGAATGGTTCCTGTTTTCTATTTCTTGTTCTAATAATTTATTTTTGTTACGAAGTTCTTTTATTTGTTTTTGGTAATCTCGTGTATATTTTTCTAAACATATATTAGTTTGAAGAAGTTTGTCTGACTTATCTATAAATAAAAATAAAAAATAAATAAGAAACTATTAATACATGTACTGTATAAAGAAATATTAAAATTCGCGAACCCTTTAAATTTTCTATTTCAATTTTTAATTCATTAATTAACTCTAGTTTTCTTTGGAAATCATCTTGAAGGACTTGTTTTTCATCTTCATTACAAAGTAACGCTTCCCTAAGGTTTTGTATTTGTTCTTTTTGTCCTTCAATTTCATTTAACAACTCGAGTGATTTTCCTCCATCTTCAGACTGCATCTGAAATTAGAGAAAGTTTCATTCTTAGTTAAGATACTGTAAGAATTTAAACACAGTCATTATAGAATGAATTTATATCACTTACATCGTAATGACCTTGCTCCAAAAACTTGTCAATCTGCTGTGACAGAGTTTTGATTTGTTGATCTTGACACATTATGTTACATTCATATTCCTGTATTTTACACATCAATGAATTTTTTTCTTTGTCAAATGCAATGGCCAATTCCTGTAATTTCTTTTCCAAGCAAACGTTTTCGTTCTGCAAACGTTGCACATTTTGTGTCTTTATCCTATTAATTTCAGCCTCTGCTTTAAGTTTTGTTTCTAAATTAGTTGTTTCATCAGTGAGGACATAAAAAGATTCCTTCAAAGCATCTAATTCTTCAGATCGCTTTCGAAAATATTCTTTTTCATTCCAAAGTTGTTTATATTCTCTCAGACGACTTTGCATACACTCGCATTCTTTTTCAAGGTCATAGTATTTTTGACATCGCAAAAACAGACAGTCCTTTTCGTGCTTAAGGTTATCATAGCACGTGAGTAGCTCCTCATAATTTGTTTGTAAATTTTTAAGACGGTTTAAACTTTCAGTGTCTATACTGCAGCTGTCAAACCCGTAATTTTCTTCACGTTGTTCTTGCTCATTTTTCACAATAATACTATCCTTGCTTAATATTTCTTTCATTTCTTCGTTGTCGATGATATCCGCAACTAGTTGTGCCCTTCTATCGTCCACATTGTTTGTTTCGACAGACGTCAGGGCCAACGTAGTTTGTACTTTAGTGATGATTTCGGCGCGATAACAGGAACAGTCGTGTTTGGATGGTTTTTCAGCAAATTCTTGCGAACAAGGGGCAATCAGAGCAAGACAAAACTTTTCCAAAACCTTCATTTTAAAAAGAATCTTCCCTTTTATATCTATGCATCGTGTATCTTTACCGGCAGTCTAAAATATGAACAAAATAAAATCACATACCGGAAAATTCAAGATCTAATGAATATTACAAAGTTTGAGAAGAAAATTACCAGCAAATTCAAATATTGTTTGTATTTCCCGTTTTGGCAAAGTGTGCCAAATATTTTTTCTAGTGCAGTATAAATGTGCGCATATATACAGTAAGGTTCACAAACGTCGTTTTCCATTACCTTGAAAATAAAAATAAATTAGTACAATTCAACCAAAATTGGAGTGAACCGAACTATTCAATTACGTACTGCCATTTTATTTTGCATAGCATTTAATTTTGCATCTTTTCTGATAATTGTTTCTTGCATATCATCTATTCTTGTATCGTAGGCGGCTACAAATATATTTGTTTTGTTTATTTTTGTTTCAATCATTATTCGTTTAAAAAGGTTTTCGTTTTACTTGGGGTAAATAATTAGTCAGGAGTATCACAATGAAATGAGAACATTTAAAAAGATAAATTAACATCTTACATGTACTGACGTCACAAGGACATGTCAAAGCTCCAGATCCCACTTGATTACCCTTGGTCTCTTGCTTCGTAGAGGGCATTTTGGAGAACTTCCACTACAATACCATTATATCAATTAATATTTTACAACTTACTAAGTACAGATACATCATTATTTGATCAACTTACTTCTTCGCATTTAGACTTTTCAATCTGAAAGAGATGATATTATGATTCGTATAAGTTTTATAACTGAATATATATAATATTATTTCACTTAATAAACAATTAAATGATGATTACCTCGTCCCCTTTAGATTTACCAGTCTGAAAAAGAAAAATCGATAACTTATCAACAAACTATTTTTAAAATAAAAAAAATATATACAAAAGAAAATAGACAAAGGAAGGCTGCATGAAAAATGTTAATGTTTATAATTCTTATAATACGTTATTGCTCATTGATTGTGAAATATTAAAATTACATAAAGCCAAGAGGCACAAAGATGCAATGTTAATTTCGAAATTGAAACAGCTTTTTTTTAACGCACCTCATCTCCTCTTGATTTTCCAGTCTGCAATAAAGAACAATATTGGGAAATATTATAAATTAAGTATATAAAATTATACAGTCACATAGAATATAGAAATTTTTATAATAATAATCGGTCACATACCTCAAATGCTTCTGAATCAACGCCCTGAAAAAATATTTGAATAATATAATATTAAATTTCTATATTCGCGATAATATAATATTTCTACGCGATAACTTGTTTTTCGTACCTCTGTAAATCCTGATAAATCTAAGTCCAAACACTGCAATATAAAAGAAATATAATTATCCGTACTAACTCTTCAACCATACTTTTATAAAGGATATGTTATATTACCATTTCGTCTAGCTCCTTATTAGCCGCTTTTATGGCAGCATGCTAAAAAATAATCGTTTTAAATATCGTATATTGTTTTAAATAGTTCAATGTGTAAATACTTACAGCATTTGCTATTTCACATTTTTGATCACACGTAAGCTCTAATTGATCATAAGCAGCAATCATTTGCTCAAATTCTTCAATTTTACGTTTAAGACGGCTGATTTCAGCATTTTTTGCCCCCATTAAAGTATTCACTATTACATCAGTTGGGATATACTTGGGTCTACATGTTTCGTTATTCTTTTTGATAATTTCAACCAGATGTTCGGTTTTATCAGAACAGAAATGGGACCACGCTCTTGCGTCCGTGCATGACGCGTAGGCCTTCAGCTTACCTTCATTTCTTGATGGCAAATCGTACAGGTCATACTCATTGAATACTCTTTCTCTTTTCGTTATAAAAGACATCGCCAAGGGTCGACTTACAATAATAATAATTTAATTACAAATACAATATATGTATCACTTTTCGTCACCATCCATTTTATGCATTATAATGCGATGACTAAATTATTTAACAATCTTATATCTTACGGTAAACTGTAAATATCGAAAAATAGCAAATATTTTGGACTGTCATTGAAAATCGAGACGGAGCCGTGATTTGAAATAGAATGTCATTTTTAAATTAACATTTTTTATTTTTGGCAAATTAAAATACGATCTCTTTTTGGTTAACTTCTCTGTTTCGATTGAAAGATGTCGTCATACCATTTCATTTTATTTGTCACGATAGCACGTAACGAAATTCAGGGTAATATTTTAAAGTAAAAACATGTAGAGATAATACTTTTGAATAGAATTTATTCAATGAACTGGGCTCATCCGCTGAAACTTCGGCTATTTACTCGAAACGAAGGAAAGATAAAATCTTATGAGTCTTGCGTTGACGTTAGAGCATGGAGTCATGACTTACAAACCCGTAATAATTACCTTAGGGATTGGATGAGAAGCGAAATGCCCGTATGTGTTATACCTTTAACCACAGTGTCTATCGTTCTGAGAAACATGACTTGGAGAAATCGTGCTAAGGTAAGAAAGACTTTGTCTATCAGTACCTACAAGCATCTAATGTTATTTTGAATAAATTTTATTATTTCACAGGTAGCTCCTCGCTGCCATCCAAATTGTAAATCAAAAGTAGTGCTTGAAAGTATATGTAATTCTACTGACGCTATTAAAGAATGTCTCAAAAATGAAGAATCCTTTGAAAAGTACTTTCAAGACGTAAGTTTTTTTATAAAATAATATATTAGCTTCTATACAGTTATAGTCCTATAATTGTTTTTTTAGGAAGAAATTGAAACAAGCACGTGGCCATGCGAGAAATGCTTGGAAGCTTTAAAAAATATTAAAATGTTTTGGAGAATAATTTTGGAAAAGATATTTCGCATGAATGTACCTCCTGAAGAAGATTATAGAAGTGTGTATTGTAGTAGTGTTCAAACCATAGCTAAAAGCGTTGAAGATGATATAGTTGGTCAAGCCATTTATATTAGAAATATGTTACCGTCGAGAGACAAACACTTTAATGAAGACGAATATCAGAAATTGGGCGCTAAAATGGATAAACCAATAAGTTCAATACGACTTAAAATATATGGTAATGATATTGAAATAATTACCCCTGTCGAAAGCAAACCCAATATAACAAAAGTAGATAAATGTATAGAAACTGAGAGAATTGATTTATTCTTACACAAGAGGCCATGTAAAAAGCTCAATCAAAGCGTTTCAACAAAAATAAAACAAGTAGACTGTGCTTGTGAAACGTGTAAAATTGAAAACGAAGATGTAACAGCTTATAAAAATAACGTTGAATATTTACAAAAAAGATTAGACATGCAGAACATTGAACTGAGCAGATTGACAAAAGAAAATATATCGATGAGGTTAGAATTGCAACAAATTTATCGAACTTATAATTGGGAAAAGAGTCATAGTACAAGGCCAGCTCTAGAAAATCTAATTGAAGATATTCCAGTTCCCTTTGAGAGTTGTGACGAAAGTTTACCTGTGAGCTCCGATTCAGAAATGATTATAACATTGAAGAACTGTAAAAATGAGGTAAACGTTTCGCCTATTTATCGTGTAATTGGTGAAATAAAATATTATTCTTAGTAAAGGGGATATATAAATAAAAATAAAACATTTCAGAATTACAATAATATATCATTGTTACAAGTTATACACAAGTCAAATGAGTCAAATATCAAAAAATCTTTTAAAGATCAATATAATAACAAGCCAGAAGATCCTATTGAGTTGTTAACTAAAGGTATGTATGTATAAGTTACTACCACCTCTCAGAAAAACCGGTTTATTTATTGAATGAGGTCTCGATAAAAGAGAGAGATGCTTTAACGTAATTAAGTAAGCTTTTTTTAATTGAATGTTTCATGAAATACCCATCATATTAATTTTAAATACATTTTTAATGAATTAATCTTTAGTGTTCACTTAAATTAGTGAAAGCTATGGTAAAAGTGGTCTGTGGTTATTTTATTTCAGTTAAGGATACTTTTGGATCTATGGTCCAACGGGAAATTTCGATCGTGAATGAGAAAGCAGAAAAAAAGAAGACATCTCTAATAAATGCCACGTACTTCAACGTAAGCGCGAGTAAATCTGCGCCATCTACTACGTTGTCTTTGCATTCAATTTCTTCGGCGTCGGTTTTTGTAAGATTTTTTTTTTCATAATCATCAATACATATAATAAAAACGTAACGAGTCGCTGTCTGTACATGGAAGATATATGAGAAAAAAAATATTATAGGAGATCTTTATTGACGCAATAGAA
>DWAJ01003903.1:0-13894 GCA_018238005.1 Eurema mandarina
TTCTGTTGGGTACTAATAAAATCAATATTACATTATAGTGTTGCGACGAATGTACAGGTACACAATTAAACAAAGAAACTAGTGTGTACTTACGTTTAAGTAGCTACCTACTTGCCTTTAATATGTATCCATTTCCTATCAAAAAATATGCAATAGTATAAAAAATATTACTTGTATATGTTAATATATTATGTGTTATTTTCACAGCAAAACAAACTAAACTTCGGAGTGTACAAAATGCAAGCTAACTTCGAGTAGACGACATAGGAAGAGGAAAACACGAAACCGGGACAAAAAGGGTGATATTTGCTACAGTACGAACTGCGAATCTCGAGGGTTATGAACTTACAAGGCTGCATCAAAACCCGTCTCTATCTATATAAACGCTGTTCATTGTACTTGTACTTTGAGAATATTTCTTTTTAGGGTATACTTATCACGCAATGTATAACGTCCATTGTGAATGCTCATGTTCAAGGTAAAGTAAGTAAAAAGTTACCTAATAAGTGCCTATTTATTACGTAAAATAGTATCTAGGAAATATAATAAATTATTTGAGACACGATTATGATGTTTTATATATAATCATTCATTTTTATCAATTTCTGTACCCTACTTAAGGACGCCAATATTGAAAACAACATAGTTTATCGCCGAGCCGTCTCAGAGATGCTAATATCTGTTGACATAAAAATAAATTATCGACCGATTAAAATCAATCCGTGCGTTTCGATCACACGTTTAGTCAACAACCTGATTTCACTTATATTTCAATATAATTTTATTTTTTTAACAGTAATTTACATAGCGTTATATAGGAAACGAGAACATTTACATTTATGTTTATATATAATCTATTCAAACGAACTATTAATTTTCAAGTTCGCGTGTGGATTGTTATAAAAAATTTCGTAACTTAATTTACGTCAACATGAAATTATTACGAAAATAAAATGTCTTATAAACCTAACTTAAAATTAGCATTTATTTACATATATTTTTGTGACTATGTACAACTACTGACTTTTAAATGTTAATACTTAAGTGATTATAAGGCTGTGATTATATTAACGAAAACAATAATAATTTCGTCATAATAATAAAAAAACCAAGGTGTCAAAGGATAAGTAAAATACCTACTCGTATCCAAACATTTGTCAGTTGCCATTGCAACAAACACGTCGTCCAACCATTAGTGTTTTCCAAAAAAGCATATGCTTTTCCATTTTTCCTACTCTCATTTTCATCTCAGACTTTTCATGGCGCATTTTCGCTAATGGAAAGCTGCGAGGAACTGTGGTAAAAAATAAACAAAAGGAGCGGCGGGTACAGAAATTCGCTTTGTCATAAATCCTGAAATACATCCGACTTCAGTACAAAGAAACTTTAAACATTTGCTGTTTTGTTTTGATAGATGTTTGTTCGTTAATTATGTGAGCTTAGTTTGCTCATTAAAATGGCGGATTGGAAAGGTTGATATAGTCTTTTAAGAAATACTCGAACGCTTTTATTAGGTATCTTAAAGTCATCAGTTTAAGACAGATGTTTACCGTCACATGTATATACTTCTTAAATCATATGGTACCTATTTGCTTTAACACCTTAAGTTTATATATCTTTAAACATCATCTTGTCACGGCTTATAAACGTCAGTCCTGCGTAGGTCGAAAAACTTAAACGCATAGCTCAAATCCCTAGCGATGAGATTCCATTAAGGAAATCAAAAAGGTCTGCTTAGATCACGGGCCGCGACTATTTTCATTTAGCAAAAACAACCCATAAATTGTCATCTTAACGAGATTTCTTTTAGCTACATTCGCACTTTGGATCCTTTGTGATGAATAGATTCGTACTGTTCGTACGTACCTACCTACCTACAATTGTGTAATTTGTATAAATTAAATTATTTATTCATATAATTATATTAATATTAATTTAAACGACAAGAAATCAAATATTTATTTTAAAATAATGACCTACAAACAGCAATATATAAATACGTTAATTATATGCAAAATAGTTAAAAGAACGGAAACTCCAGTCCAACGTCGACCTTCAACCAGCATCTCGAGCGGCCTCATAAATTATATTTTCTGTGGGAATCTATATTTCGAGACGCCTGCATAGATGCAGTGTTTTGGCACGCGAAACCGGCGCATGCGTGTCAGGGCAGACGCTGCGCACGAGTGCATGCTACGTCCAGCGATTTATTACCCACCGATCGATGCTTTGTTTATAACATCTTTCATTTACGGAATAAAAAGCGATCATTTTTATAAGAAGCGAGCGTGTAAACTCTTATTAGTACTGGTAGGAACAAAATTGGGATGCGTTTGAATTGCGTAAAAGAATTCAATATGGCTGCTTCTAAACTTTTATTGATAGATAGTAACGAACAACAACGCAGTTTCAATTTTATTTGTGTCTATAGCAAGGTATCGATGAGTTGAATACTATAAATTCACATATAAACACCAGACTACGAAACGTACAATCGAATTGACCGAAAACGCAACTTATTGAACTCACTAACTCGGCATAAACTCCCGAATATCATAATTAAAGTGCTGTTTCAGTTCGTGCCCGTCACGTGATAGCGTTGCCCAAATTATCCGGGCATCGTGTCATCTTGTCCCAATCCAATATGGCGCCATAAATCCTCGAGGGGAGACGCGGTGGGGGAACGTCACTCAAACTTTCTCCGTACTCCGTCTTATGTTCTGTGGACTAGGGTGGGTATGGTTTGAAGTTTACGAAATAATCGCCTTTTTATCTCTGCTATCGTGAATAAGCGTTATGGATTTTATATTGTTTAGTATTACGGTGGTTAATTATTTGTTAGGCATTATTTTGATTTTGTAGGTAGGTATAGGTACATTTTATTGCAGTACATAACCAAACTGTTACAATACTTTTTTGGTAGTTCTAATACATACATAACAAATATGTTATAAAATACCTAAGTAATAAAAGAGTTATTTATACACTCTTTTATTACTTAGGTATTTTATTTATGTATTTGGTTATTCTCTTTTCATATTTTGAATAAGCAAAATTTTTATTTTATTTCGGTACCTAAGTATGACGTTATTTAATAAATTAATAAAATTAAATAAAAAAAAAAAATTATGGAAGTTTTCCGATTCTTTTACAAATCATACACTATAGATACATGTACTATGTATTATGTACCTAGTATGGTAGCTAGACCATGTGTAGAACGATAAGGATTAAACTAAACTAAAGTATATTTGCTGACCCTACAAAGTCGCGATAGATTCGAAGAATTCTCAGATAGAGTTCGAAAGGATGAGTAATCTCTTGTTTTCTAAGAAGCAAGGGCAAAATGCCTCTTTACTGTTTAGTGCAAGAAAATTAAAAGCAATTTCAAACATAAATTAATCCAAGCGTTTGTGGCAAAATTTTGAAATAGTATCTTCAATTTTTATATCTAATCCAACTAATTAATCACCTAATGTCCATAAAAACAGAAGTTTGATTCATCATTAAAAGTTTACCGTACATGCACGGCGATTTGCATTTTTATACCCAATTTTTAAATCGCAATCAACTCGCTATCTGATATAGGGAATTGACTTCCAATTTCATAGCATAAGGTTCAGTTTAGTTTGTGGGTATTGAAATTTGGTGGGCAATAAAAATGTATCTATCCATCAGTTGTTTGTATGATTGGGGCATCGTAAAACTAAGTTGGCGAGACTAAGCAGGCTTACCACGGCGTGTTCGGACCACAATTTAAAAGCAATAAACATGTCTATGAGTGCCCTTGTAAACTCCATAGTTACAATTATATACGGCCTTGGTTGTTTTGAGGTTATAATTAATTTTTCGATAGCGAGCTGTAAATTATCAAGATTGACAACATCGATGATAATTTTTATTAGCTACGTTAACTTATCTTGCGACATTTTATGACTTTATTTTACGTTTATAAGTGTTTCAATTTCTATACTAATCGCGCGTAGATAAAGTTATACGACTAATGAGGATGAAATCGATATAATTTATTTGTGTCAAATGTTATAATATATATTGTAGCTTGTTAATCTTAAACAGAAGGAACGTTAAAGGATTCTGTATAATAAACAGATCTACCTACAGCAGCGTTTTATAAAAAATTATAACTTGTAAAACAGGTATAATTCGTTGGCAATTTTTATTAATGTAATGATAATGTATAGTATTACACGATACACAAAATGTTTTCGATAAATTACAGTTTATTTCGTGGGTAATCAAATTAAGAGCCATTACTTTTATAATGTTATTACGGCTCGCGTGTATGGTATGGCATATATTGGTTTTCAATAAAGTGACCATCCATCAAGCCGTCTTAGCTCACCAGGGGTCGACTATATGAGACAACCTTCGTCAGTGAGCTTTAGATTGTTCTCCACATACTATCGACTACCTCGCGCGACTTTATACACATTTGAAATTTTAAGGCGTTCTAAATGTTTTTTTCTACAATAGAATATATTTATTTATTCTACAACTATTTTAATACAAGCTTGAGGTTAAAGGCTTTAATTTGACGTGAAGTAATTATGTAGGTAGCTGGAAACATACGAAATACATACGTATACAGGTACGAAACACGTAGGAGCTCTAGCATATTAACAAAAAAGTAAAGTCAAAATCGTAGCAATAAAAAGCTTTGATTTTAAAATAAAGTCGATAATTTAAGACAACATAAACTGACGACAGCAAACACACAAATTCTATTAGTAAGAAAGGGTAACAAGTTTAAGTAACCTTTAGAATATTGGGCAACTAATCAATCAATATCAAGGTTCGTAATTTAAATTAAATTTCTTGTGAATAAAATCAGGGATATGACATAAACGGATGCTTGAGAGGACGTACCTACTTCGTAATTTGAACAATGACCTTTTAAAGTTAATTATTTAAAATATGCATTTTCTACGTAGCATTTTAAAAATAGAATAATGTGGTTTACTGCGTCGTAAATTATATTTTTGAATTGCATTAGAACAAAACGCAAGCAACAATCCCGTGGTAATTACTTATAATGTTATTCATTATGAGTATTGTTTTGTCTATGGGTAAAAATGTGGATTTAGAATGCGTGAAGTTAATTCTTTACAAAAATAAGAACGTGTTTCTGCCAAGCGAAAACGAGCCTTATCTACTTTGAATAGAGACTTGTGCATTTTCCTTATAAAGTTTGTAGGTGTTAAGCCCCGCTGTGTTTACGAGTATAACGGCAAGATCTTTGGAACATTTTGGAGTTGGAAATTAATGATGTTCTCAGTACTATGGTTATTGTCTTCAAAACGAAGTTGGGGACTATTTGGACAATTTGCGTAATCATCAACAATGAGAACGTGACACTTGCACGGGTTTGACCACATTTTGTAAACGGTGCTTGTATTTGTTTCTTTTTTTTGCTATTCATTATTATATCCAGCCTGCTTAAGATTTTTAATAATTATTTTTAAAAAGTTTTGCCAAAAGTTGCCATGTATGTATGGAATAGATATAGCTTCGTAGTCCGCAATTAGTAAAGACAAATTTAATAGGCAATAAAATTTTTACGATGACATTTTGATGAAGATAAGGATCTGATATGCTTATAAGTCGATATATAGGTACCTACTGTCATACAGGTAAAATATTTCTTAATTCTCTAAATCTATTAATGAAGCAAATACCGTTATCGACGTATAATTAAATTTTAATTAGTGGTGGCCTAATCAGAACTGGTTCCGTAACTTTTAGGACGCGAGCCAGTTTTTTCCGTTGGATTCGAATTTTAAAAAAGGTGCGACAACAATGTTAACACGGCCATCGTAAAGTTTATGGCTTCTGTGATGAGGCGTGGGAATTCTTAATGGCCAGTCACAGGGAAGTCTATAGAATATCATATTATTTTTAAAATTTAAAATTAGAATTACATCGTTTAGATTAGCAACTATGTAAAATTTAGAACGGTATTTTAGAATGTCGCTGTGCCAATGATATACATATCTACACAAAGAGGTGGCGGAGTTATAGAAAAAAAGACCTAATATCTCAAATGTCAAAATGTGACATTGAGTGATTTGTAGCTAAGCTCCGCCTGTCCCGTGTTTCAAACATCACCGCTTCGAACAGACAGCTGAGCGCTAAGCTTTGCAAGGGCGCAACCGACTTGCATACACCTGTCGCGCTCGCACTTATTAAAAATATCTATTTCTATTTCATACATTAGGGAAGATATCGTGTCGTATCGTACCGTTCTATTCTATAAGTGGCACTAGCTATTACATGGTATGCTTACCTGAGACCGTTTGTAAAGTTCAACGCTTTTTAATGCATTTTGTATCTTTAAGATTTCGTAAGTGCACATTGCCCAAGAGATTTTTCATTGTGTGCAAACTTTCTAAAACGTTTCGTTCAGTTACCGCTTGGTTAATGTATTTTTAACGAAAGATAATTCTAGTATTATTTCAATTAAATACAAACCAATGACATTAACTTCAAAAACAAACGTTGATTTACCTGAAACAAGACATAAAAATATGTAAGAATAACCATAACAGTAGCTTTTAGAATTAAAATTTGTGGTTAATGTAATAACCTAAGTACTTGATAAGTCGAAACGAGCACATTTACAGTACATACTTAATTGGTTATTTAACATCTGGTTTTAATGAATGCCTGTCTATGATCCCTTTTTGTATTAATTTATACATTGCAGACGCCTCTTGGTCTCTTACGAAACTCAAATACTATATGACATATATTATAAATAGTCACGTCCTTTGTGATTTTACCATAATAATTAAAATGACTGAACACATTTTGGACTATCGTTAGCTTTATAATTTTTTTTATGTACCGACTGAAATATCTATACAGAACTGTACAAATATGTAAAGAAAATTCATTTACTAATTTGAAACACGAATAAAATTAAATCAGAACAACTGTTATGACCGTACAGATTTAAATTAATAAGATACGATCTTCAGTATCTAAGTGAGTTTTATAGCAAAATAATTTTAAGTTTTACAAAATGCAAGGCTTTTACGCTCTTTCTAGTAATTTGAAATTCATAGATGTTAATGATGACTTTCTACGAAATTATAATTGAGGAGGAAGAGTACATACATATCTTATTTCGAAAATTGCACAGATTTTAAATATGGATCGATCGTCTCGAATTTAATATAAATATTCTTGAGCTACTACTAAATTTATAAACGTGTAAAGATCAGAAAATAAAACCGATAAACGTTCTTAATGAAAGAGTTTATTTTAAATTAATTTTTGTGTTACTTTAAATAAAAACAAACCATTTTATTTCTAATAACTCTGCTAAATTACATTCAATAATAAATATTGAAACACAAGGCCGACTTTCAGATTTGTATTTGCAAATGCAACCTAGATTTTTTAACCAGCTATATCGAGTTCCTTAAGCGCATAAACATGTTCCGAAAAATAAATCTGTATATTAATAGCGTACGAATTTTAGCTAATTAACATTCATAATAAATGCTGTTTAACTTTTTAATAAACAACTAGTTTAAATAAATGCTAAATGTATATATCACTAACACTAGTATAAGTGTATACTTATTTATATAATCTAAAATTAAATACTGCAAGTCGCGTCTCTGCAATGTGTTCCTTTCCAATCCATTTTGTATGACGTCAAAACTTTGAGACATAAGTTTCCCCGAAGAATAAACATTGTTAAGACAGATGCATCGTTTTGTCCGTCCAATATGTCGAGTAGAGTACTGCTTAAAGATATAAATAGCTTCGATTTAAGTGGCAAAGCGCGCCGCCCGGGTCCTTCGCCCCTCTGATAAGATCACATTAGGCCGACGAAAAAGTTCCCGCATGCTACCGGTTTTTGTCATATCTACATTAGAACATATGGATGGAAGAAAGTTTGTAACATTTTGCAGTAAACATATATATTGTTTACTTATACTTATACTTATTTATTAACTCGATAATAACTTAGCATTTAAACTTGCAGTTCATTGGGGTAAGATAAATTATCTAAAATATCAACTTTGAAGAAAATTCTCGTCGCTATATACATCTATATATATCTACAAACAAAAGCTGGTAAAAGCGCAAACCAAATTGGATATATTTGATACATAATTTAACAAATTACACTCAGTCAGCTAATTAGCATTTCATTGGTTTTTTAACATAAAGAATGCTTATTACGAGTAATTAAAATGTTTAAATAAAACGTAGTGAAATGCAAATAAGTACTTATTATATGAGCAATTATCAAAATGTGACAGGTAGCTAATTACCAGGTACATATCATAAAAACATATCAAATATCATCATGCGATAAAAGCAACCCGTTTGGACAAGTATGTATTGAAATGAAGGATAATTCGACATTTCTTTCGCATTATGTTGCATGTAAAAAGTTCTGTGCCTACGAATATAGTTTATTTTTAGAAAAAAATAGGTCCCAATAGTGATTGTCCGCTTAATATAGGTATATTATTACTGTATTAGGATATCTTGTATTAATATAGCTTATTTCGACATTCCGATTTGTCCAATAAAGTATCATTCTTTAAATATTTGAAATTGTTTAGCTTAAAACGATGAATTAATTTTAGTACTTATGAATAGAAAATGACCAAGATAAATAACTAAGAATAACAAAAAAGAACGCCGTTGACAACAAAACGGATGTAAATTAAAATTCATTTCGCAGGCTGGTAGATTTTATTGAGCTATGTAAACGCTAATGTAATGACTCATAGACTCCCCGTTGATTTTGATATTTTTCAAGATAAGCCCACGAAACACCCACTTCTGTCTGCGTTTAGAATAGGACACGTCCCTCAACTCACTATTAATAAAATTTATACGTTTTTATATCGAGCTATAATTTATATTCATTATTAAACCACCGGGCTAGCCGTTGAAATGATAAAGGTGTTATTACGAGTTTCATTGATAATACGTTCCTTTCGTTCTTTGAGGTTGAACATAATCATGTCAACGCGCTTGTAGGCGACTATGGAGATTATTGTATCGGAATAAGAAATATACGTTTATAAATTTAATTAATTGTAAATCAAGATAGGCTTTCAAGGGATCTTATAGTAAATTCTCATCACAGTCGGGTTCAAGTCTTATTCCGTAGGCGTTAAATCCACTAATACATTTCGAGCTGTGTCGACATCGGGCAAAAATCAGTGGTTGCCACGACCTGCATAGCAAACAGGCGGGATTGAGAGAAAATTGCTAGCCAATATATCTATGCATTACAAACTCTCTTTTGAAGTAGCGGAAGAAACTATCTATAGGTAAATTGTTTGCTCACTTTTAATTCATTTAATATTTCTATTTTCCTCAATTTTTTTTTTGTCAAAGCAAAATAATATAATAAAATAAAAGATTTTATTTACGTAAATTTCTAACTGAAATCAGCTAGAAGGTCAGTTTTTTTCCACACGCTCAACGAACAAAAATAAAATATGAAATCACACGAGACATTTTTTATTAAAACAAAATATGGTAACAGATTGTAGTGAATTAATGAATATTAGAACTGTATAGAGACGTGAATTGGGCTCATAGGCATAGTCAGATAGAACATCCGCGGTTGAGATGGGGTCTTCGATACATAATAATTTAAAGGCCGGCGTGCCCTACGACAAGAAACTCTGTGTTTAGAGTCACGCAATGTATCCGTGTCTACGTACAAAGATGAGCCAGATAGGAGTGGCGTTTGCTTAATTGGCTCCTATAAATATAGATGAAATTCGCCTTCAGCCTTGTTTTGGTTAGCGATGTTTAATGTTTCTATGTTCGTAGAATTGAATTACTCCGTCTACAGACGATAATAGTCTTGGAATAGTTTCTGTACGAATGAATTGATGTTATTAAAACAGACAATTAAATCGAAACAATGACGTTTTTAATTAAACCGATCGTTTAGGTAAATTATAATATATGTATGCAAGAAAACTGGTCTATCAATAGTATCTTCGTAATTAAGTCTTATAATAATAAACTAATAAAGCATCACCTGCTAGATATCAAAATATCTACGGGTGCGTGTGCTTAAATAATAAATGGAATGAAGCCGCGTATATTTTTCCTATACACATCGAGTTGACTTCCATAAACATCGTCAATAATTGCACTACATTGTTAACAAACTGAAGACTTCCCATAAAATTCTACAAAAAAAACTTTAATTAAACGAAAGGGCTTAGCTTCATAATAACATTATCTTAAAATACTTTAATCCTATTAAAATTAATGAGCGTGAAAACACCTTTCTGCTAAAGGGCAGCAATTTTCGAATGGTAAAGAAAAGAAAAGTGTATCTGTTTGTTTATAAGGATTCCCTAGTCAGCTGAGCCATTACATTTAAGTTTACGAGGCAGAGGCGGCCGGCGACCGTTTAACACTCGTAAGTCGTAACACTAACCTTAATTGGTGTATTGAGATTATGCCTATAATGGCTTGTTTTATGATAGCAGTGATAAATGTCGCGTAGCAGCTGATTTTAAGGCGTCATCGTCACTTCGTTTTATGATCATGGTTATCCGGTTTGGACGTTTTAATTGATCAATTTAGGAATTGATTTCCTGTCACGGATTATTTTTAGAGCATACATTTTTTGGTGTAATTTGTTTTTAATTAATTCAACGCGTAGGTACATGATTTAATCAATTATAATATTGTGTAATAAGTTTATTATTTTTAAATTGCTTAGTATTTTTACATACACCGTTTGATTTATCCAATCGGTACGGACGTACATAATTACTCTTTATTATTATTTTAAATGATTATTAGAGTTGTTGATTATATATCTACATCTATTTTAGTAATAGATACATAAAAGCCGCGATATAGAAAGTGTAGGACGTAATAAAATTTTAGCCTTTAAGCCTTTTTCACCATTAAAATTTCCAAATCCAATACACTTTTTATAAAAGATTTCATGAAAGTTTGTTGGATGGTTTACTTGAAACAGCGTAGGTAATACCTAGTAGGGATCAATGAAAATAAATCTTAATAATAAAAGCTATGTGTAAACACTGTAAAGAGCGTTCACCTGCCGGACAATAGTAATGGTATCCCATGAGTAAATTACATTTATATTGTCTTAAAATTAATTGAACATCGAGATATTATTAAGTGCCCATTCATTTATCTATGTGAAAATCTATTCATCTCGTAAGCACAAAGTTTATTATCTCTTAAGAAAAAACAAACAATTTTACTATGTTATTTTTTGCCACTCTAATTTAGTAAAATATATTTAAGCAGTACATATAATTGTATATTTAAAATGTCATATCAATTACCTACGGTAGTGTTTTAGGCACCTCGATATATCTCATAGGTAGGTAAAGGACACGAAACAGTGAGTCAGATACCTAAGTTGTGATGTGGATGCAATGCAACATTAATAAAACGTACCTACAATATTCCTACGTACAGCAACCAATTCAAATTTTCCATAACTATTTTCCATATTCGCGTAACAGCAATAACACTTTCATGTTTTTGCATCTCACTGCCAGCCGCGTAGCTCCGAATGCCTGATTCTGGCGTCCACCAGTATTTTAATTACTCGTTTCAGAAATGATTTATTTTGCAATCGCGCACAAATGGCAGACACGTTGTTTTGCGGTGATACAACGTTTCTATTGGGTACGGGATGGACGAAATTTCAATGCCATCAATTCTATTTTAGACAAAAGCGATGCATACTTTAGCTATTTATCATATTCTGCGACGTATTTTTTGTCAAAAACCCGTTTTCTGGTAGTTTAATTAATGCGCATCAAAATGAGTAAACATAAAGCTAGCGTCGATTTATACAAATGAGAGGTCTCGCATATTAAATTTACAATGAGCGCTTTCACCGGCCACCCCGGCGCGGCGCGGCGCGGCGCGGCGCGGCGACAAGACGCCAACATTACGCATTTGAAACGTTCACGATTTTTCGTGAACAAAATAAAAATCTTGCGCAAGACCATTCACATTGTTACCTTTTGGGGCTACATTGTGCATTGCACCGTTAGACCCACGCAACTTGTTAACATAAAAACTGTTACTTATCTTTAAAAACAGATTTCAATATGATTTATTGGACGTATTGTTTTTTGTTTCTCATTTATTTTTTCGTCTTCTTCTTAAGAACTTAAATTCTTTTTAAACAATAAGTCCGTTGCACATATTTTTGTGCTGTTTTAGGCTAGTATAAACCCGAGTGTCCAATTTTTATCATAATAGATATGTAGGTAGGTATAGATATATTGGCTTAAATTCAAATCTAATAGGTGGATTATAAATCGTTAATAAGTTAATAATTATTTTAAGCAAGCAATTATTAAATATCTTCGATTAGTTTTAAGACTTAGCTTACAAAGAATTAATAGGAATCCTTTCAAACTTTATAAATACATTAAAATTGCGAACGCGAATTCTTAGTAACTTTTAGTTTAACTTTTAGTAACTTTTTCTTACCGTAGTAACTTTTACATAGTATAAAAGCTAAAAAAATAAGTGAACTAATTATATATTTGTATGAGTATAAAAATATATACCCATCCGTCTCGAATAACATAACTTTGTAACGTTTTACCTTACATAAATAAATATAAACAGGTCAGCGTAGCTTAATAAAAAAAGGTCAGTTTTACGAACGGCTACTCAAAGAATTGTTATTTTAAACATTACACATAAGTATATTCTATCTTGTATTTTTTCCCGTTTCACCGACATTTCCCATGAGCATAGAGAGCGACACTAATGCAACATTTAGCTGCAAATTAGGTAATAAATATGTGAGAAATGGAATTTGTATGCATTTTCACACTCGATGCCCAAGATGTATTGTCACGTCGCTTAATTCGATTACGTGTCTGATAATTTATATTGAGCTTTTAATTCATCGTTTGTCTCTTTTTGCGGTTTTGTTAATTTATGGCCCGACTTGAAATGATGAACAATATAAGAGAAAGCATCTGCAAAACAAAGGCCGTTCCGTCGACGATTGTTCATGTAAACTTCAGGTGCATATTAATCTATCATGTAATTTATTTAACAAACGAAAACAATACATCATAATAAACTACAGACGCATGCTGGGAAATTATTAATCAAAGTTTGGGCACGCGCTGAGCTGCATACACCGTTGCACTGTGTTTTGCTGCTATGTTTCATGTCTATATTCAAAACAATCGCGAAGCATTCGATTTACGATCGGCATTTGGTCGTTCTAAATATATATTGATAGAGGCGGGACAAACAATTTTCGGATTGCAAGGTACCGAAGTATTGTCGCTCGAAACGGTCGAAACGGTCTCAGCAACCCATCGAGTTAAAACAATAATGCTATCTCAATCCAGAACAATGGAATAAATGTTGTTTATGTTTACGTGACGTGAAAATCATTCGAGTCTCTGACGTAGTATAAATGGTTTGTTTGGCTCGATGTAATTCAAATAAATTATGCTACAGTGTTCGGAGTAATTTATGCTTTTATTATGGTCGATTTTATTTTCTTCGCTTAGATTAAATGATGAGGTGCGGAATAATGTATCATTTACTACGGCCACACGATCAACTTACCGAACAAAACACTCCTGGCTACCTTAATCGGTAGGTATAGAGTTCTTTCGGCGACTTAATCTACGATCACAATGAATTCATACAAAACTGACCCTGTATTAATTAGAAGGTAACCTATGACGCTACAGCGCTAAATATTTTGTACTTTAAAAAATACTAATTTCATCTCTCTACCGAAGATATACAAATTTGTACTAGAAAAAAAACTATGCGGGTGCACCGGGATCGTCCGTCTATATAATGGTCCAGGTAGGAGGAGGATTTGTCGAACTTA
>DWAJ01003904.1:0-13893 GCA_018238005.1 Eurema mandarina
ATCACTGTAGTACTTATAGTTTCCGAGTAAATCGGCTGTGACAGACGGACAGACGGACAGACGGACATGACGAAACTATAAGGGTTCCGTTTTTGCCATTTTGGCTACGGAACCCTAAAAATGAAGTGGGATTCCAAGTCAACAATAAAAACGTAGTTCGTAGAATTTATGATAAGTAAATCAGACCATAAATATATTATTACCGTAACCTATTTTGAGAATGTAAAATAATAATCTATATAATTACATAGTATAAAACAAAGTCGTTATCGCTGTCTGCCTGTCCCTATGTATGCTTAGATCTTTAAAACTACGCAACGGATTTTGATGCAGTTTTTTTTAAGGAAGGTTTATATGTATAATACTTGCATATTATAGTGAAGAAAGACTGATAATAATAAGAAGAATAATAAGAACGTTTTTTTGCGTTTATATTGCAAACGCTGACTAAATCCTACGAGTTTTTACCCAATTAAGTACCTTAAATAAATTGTGCATTTATTATGGATCAATATGCTTTTTACAGCATGTAACTTAAGTGAATAGTTCCGAAGATATTACAAATTTAAAATGCAGGGACGTAGTTGTTGTGGCGCCGCGGCTTTACCGGGTCGGGTTGACAAAAAGCTGTGAACGTTGTGTATGAGGACATTCTATAGTTGCACCCGTGCGAAGCAGGGGCGGGTCGCTAGTTCATTATAAACTAAACAAATAATAATACAGCCGAAGCTTTAGAAATTTAATCGCAAGTAAAACGCATAGCAATATACCAAATAACCAAGACACTGACCTGTGAACTGTATATAGGTAAAATAATTATAAGTTAAAGAAAATATTGTTTTAGGTGCGCCAACGTGCGTCTTCCGATAGCCTGATATCTGACTGGACCTACCCGATGGACGATCAAGCTATTGTCACAGCCGATCGAAAGTATAAATGTAAGTACATTTATTTACTCGTATTCAATTTATTTTTAAGCACGCTCTTCATTTATTACATTATTAAAAAAGCAATAAAAATATTATTGCTTATTTAATACTTTTATGTAGCTCATGACATGTAAAGAACGCTATAAATCTATAAAATGACCTACTAGTACTACAATGTTTAAATTATATTTACATGACAGAAATATTTTTCTCAAACGCCAGGTCCACCAAAAAATCCAGGTCATAAATTTTTTTACAAAAGATAATGCAATTTTTGTAACATTTATAAATTATTGTTTTATAAATATTTCGAAAGCAACGTGTTCATGCGATGTTTCTTCTGTCTTGGCAGCTTACCAGCCATATTAAAGGTCAATGGCGCGCCAATAAATTATATTTCTTTTGTAGCCGTGCCCGGGCGCATACCGGGAGAGCCGAGTGCAGTGGATGGTGGAAATAACTGGGTTAGCCTTGCCTGGCCGAAACCAGACCCTAACGCCGCCGCCCCCGTCCTAGCCTATAGAGTAGACTCCTGGCTTCTAGGCAAAGACGGAGGAGCACGTTGGATTGAAATGGGAATTACCCCACGAAATACGTTCGACGCATTTAACCTTAAACAAGGAGAAGAATACCACTTCAGAGTGACACCGAGGAACAGATACGGGTGGGGAGAGCCGGTACAAACTTCCACGCCAATCGGTGTAGGCATCGCTGGAGATAGGCCGGAGTTTGTTGATATTTTGCCAGGATTATTGAAAGTACTGGTTGGTGAGACGGCTGACTTAAGTTGCAGCTTTAAAGGCAAACCTACTCCTGACATAGTGTGGATGAAGAACGGTCACGATCTTGAAGAAAGCATTAGGGCAAGCACTTCACAGAGTGGCAATGTGTGTTCGTTGACGATTAGAGACATCAATATTGAAGACGAGGGTCGGTACAGTTGTGAGGCAACTAACGTTCACGGCCGTGCGTCAACGTATGCGAGAATGACTGTTATCACTGATAGAACGGTCTGGGAAGCTGATGCGAAACTGAAAAGGTAAGCTTAGTATTTTATTTACTCAATAATTTACCTAATATGAATCCATTGGCGAATTGTTTGTAACATACGATTAAATTTTACAAATGTCTACAGAGAGAGATCTGCAGATGTAGAAGGGGACTATCCTCCTCAATTTACTATGAGGTTAAGAGACAGGCGGGTGCAAGCGACGTATCCCGTTCGCCTCACATGTCAAGTCATCGGATGTCCAGCGCCCACCGTCACTTGGTATAAGGATGGACAAGAAGTTCAGCTTGATAGTAAGTTGTTATTATTTATTTAACAATTTCCTGTACACAGTCACAAAAAATATTAAATAATAATTTAATATACCGTATATTTGAAAAAACTAAATTGAATAGCGGTTGTTACTACCATGGTTCCAGTAGGTGCTTGAATCTTAGTATATACTATATATCATATTATATACAAAGAACATTTACAAGACATCTAGCATATTTGAGTCCTGGATTCTCGCATAGGCAACCCTACGACCAACGTCTTTTCAAATTCAAGATGACATCTCTACGCAACCGAAGATATCTTGCTGACTTGGTATTTCTACACAAAATTTTAAATGGGTATATAAAATGTGAAAATATCACGAAATTAATTAATATTAACATTCCGCATACTTATCCAAGGTCAAGAATAACTAAAATATTTTGTATCCCACTAACGAAGACTAATTTAGGTTTGCAGGCTCCTCTCGTTCGAATACTTAGTGAATATAACAAACTTAACGGCACAATTTCAGGTCTGGATGTATTCGGTAGCAAGCTAGTCCACTTTAAAAGAGATATTTTAAATTATTTTATAAATGATGAAGGTTCTTAATCCTTATTTTATATTTTTTTTATTTTTTTTTTAGCTTCAAAAAATCCTTTTAATTAATTAATAATTATTATTATATAAAGCCTTAAAAACATGTTTTCGGCCTAAATTATGTACACCGTTTTTGTCATGCATAATAGATAATTGTTACCTAAAGTAATTGTTTGTGTATATTTGATTATGTATGATGTGGTTGTACTCAATAAATAAATAAACCAACGAATTTATTAAATACAAAGGAAAGGAAAAATAATGTCCTACAATATACAAAACTTTAAATTGAATATTCGAAATATTTAAAATAATTTAAATTCCCACAATCGACGGTAACTCATAACAAAAAGGTTTTAAGCTCCGTAATATTCGTCAGACTGGCTGAAACTATCAATAGAGAATTAGTGATTCCATTTTCAAAATGGTAATGAGAGCGATAAGCGTAGAATGAGATAGGCGGGAGTCATAGCGTGCACATGCTGCCTTTGCTTGACCGGGTCTATGATATTCAAATAAAACAATTCATTACGTAGGGCGCCACGTTTTTTTATCTAGACTTTTCGAGAACTTTCTAGTGAACCAATGTCTTGTGATTCAAGTTCAATTAAAATTAGGAACAATAATATGAAGATTAATTTATGTAAGTAGCAACCGTTTTTTTTCCACAAAAATACGCGATTAAATGTAAATGTGTATATTGAATATATCAATTTTAAATTTAAATATTTGTATTGTTGCTAATGATGATTGATAATTTAATTGATGGCGCGTTTTAAAAAACCAGCGAGTTTTATAAAAGTAAGGATTGTATTAAACCATAAGTATAATATAATCCTATACGATGTACGATGTAATAGGCTACGAAAAACGCAAAAAAAAACGTAATCAGTCAACAACGAAAAATTTTATAAATAAAACCCAATGAAATCGGGGTCAACCGATTGCGATTTCCAAACATCGGCTTTCAACCTGGCTTTCTAACTGAGTTACTTCAAAAGGGCTTTAATACGCTAAGCTAAACGTGGCGATAACCTGTATGCATTCTGAAGTGCCCTGAAACGCATGCGAGCTTTATGCTCCTATGGTCTTACGCTGACCGCCCGTGAATTGACGCTCAATGCTCAATGGGGTAGTTTCTTAACGAATTTCCGTATTGTAATACGATTATTTCGAAAAATACAAAAAAAACCATAATCACTGTTCGCGCAAATTCAAAGTTTTTATTTTCAACTACATAGGTACTACTACATAAATTAACACTGAAGTCGTCATAGTACAAGACAATTTACTAACCAATCGAAGATTTTCAATAGGAAAAATCGGCAAGAAACAATTCTTACAATCAATTGGTAATTAATATCCATAATAACAACATGGAAAATAAGCAATGTCATATGACATGTCTTTTGAAGCAATTAAAACATTAAATATTATAACAAACCAAGTTAAGGAATTTTGTGATTGATTTTCGTATTTTGACAAGATCATATCAATTTATACTCAGCAAGAAAAGGGCTATTTAAAGCTATAAAAATAATTATAGCCAAACGCTTTGCAATAAAATTAGAAAGCCTTAAGATTCACTGCCCTCAGCTCCACTTAATGAAACAATTAATGTAATGAGCTATCGATTATGCACCCCTATTCAAATATTGTCACGTAACGGGCCCCTGTCTGAAGGCACGGATGTCATTCTCTATCTGATTTACTATAAATGACCCCTTACCTTAGTAGAATAAACATTACTAGTTCTTGTGAGAATTTTATACTACAATATGTTATATATTATGGATATGAGGAAAAAAATACATTCAAGGAGTTGAAAGGATCAATTACGAACTATGTTTACCTATATGAAATTGTGTCAAAATCGCTTCAATGGTTAAAGAATAATAGCTAATATTGTTAAGTGTGAATGAAAAGAATTTCTCAATTCAATTAAATTCTTGAAATGAAAGTGTTACGAATAAGTCGATGTTATATAATCTAATTTCAAAATCAAAGGCAAATTATATTATATTAAATAGATATGTTATAAGCGCATTTGACTTGATGCTTTGCGGAATACTTTTTTCGGTTGATTTGTAAGTGTATAACATACCTATTAACTATAATAAATTGCATAGTCACCGTAAAAAATCTCAAAACAAAATGCAACAAATTTAGGCTTACTATCCATGACTTTAACAACATGTTCTAACATGTCCTTTTGTTTTCAGATAGCTACACTAACCGGTGCGATGACGCGTGTCGCGTAGAGGGCGGAGGCGCGCAGCCGGCACGCTGGCGGGCTACACGCGGCATGCCGTGTACGCGGGCGGCGCTACGTACCACGCGCGCACGCCCGCCGTACCGCTCAATGCCAGTAAGTGCAGACTCTTATAGGTCGCGTCACGAATCTTTACCGCTGAAAGAAACCTGCGCAGAAGTCAAAAATAAGGTATCGAGGGGACGGCACGGCGCGCGAGTTCGTCGGGTGCGCGAGCCTTGATTGGTTCCCCAGTCGTGTTGTCTTTCTCGCACCAATACGTCAATTACGAGCGCGATTCTACCGATGCGCAGCTATTCTCGTCCAGCGCTAAACATTCGTGACGCGACCTATACTTATACTTCCTTACTCTTTGGGCTGACCCCGAAGAGGTAGTTGGCCTCCAAACTCAAAGTCGAAGGCAAAAGTATCTTTATTCAACTAGGCTACATGTAGTTACACGTTTCGGAAAGCAGTTTCTACAGAGAAGAATCGACAGGAAACTCTTTTAAAGATCCTCCCATACAAGAAACGCCAACGGTCATTGGCGTTGAGCTCACGAAGATGAGCTCTACTTGGTCACTCCACAGATATCTAGATAGATGGTCAGCAGGATCAAGTATGCTCTTTTAACCCTTAATTCAGGCTTGTTTATTGCGTATTTCGAAGTTCTTAATACTTATTTATTTTCCTATAGGTGTGTATGTGTCATATTAACCGACACAGTTATGAAGATAGGTAGAGAAAAAAATAATTAAACGCGATATACATTTTAACGTTTAAAAATTGTAGTTGTTTTGTCGTGCAGTGCATTAAGACATTAAAAAACATAACTTCTAATCAGCAGTATTGTTTACCCAGTAATGTATGTTAAACACAATTAACGCGGCACGTTAATTACCAAATAACTTGTTATAACAATAATCATAATAGACAATTGACCGTCGAGGCTTTGTACTAATGTATTGGCTAATTTCTGTACGGACAGCAAATAAAGCAGCCAGTTTTAGACATTTATTTGAGAAAATAAAGATCGAATGGTAGTAGCTTCTACTAAATACTAGTGGCAGAATAAACTATATACGATTCTTTATTATTGATTTAACACTTGGGTAATTTCTATATGATCTCGTATTTACAGCCGAGTTGATTAAAAATAACTAACTTAGATCTATAATAAGATTAAGCGTAAATACAACTCAACGTAATACGGTATTTAAAAGCACTATGAAGGTCGAAAGCTTAATGCAAAGAGGCTTAAATCATATGATTATAGCGAATGTGTTTCCGCCTTATAAATCAAAGAGAATTTACGCGGACCGTACAGATTGTATCGCGGACTAATCTGTCAGTTCACACGTCACTTGTATGAAAGTGAATGACCCATATAGCGATTGTGAAATGCCATAAATAGAATATTAACGTTTCATCCACCATTGATTTATTGTTTGTGCGATGAAAGGCAAAGGCTGAATCAATGTCTGTGGTTTGTCTGCGATTGATTGCTGATGAGTGATGACTGATTGCCGTTGCGTTTTTAATTAATACGTATTATTGTGTAGTTTTTTCGTTTGGGGTTTGAGGAAGGGTTTTGCTTGCCCTTTGATAGTTTGTTTATTTAAATCAATGTGATTTTTTGCGAGTTGTAGAACGTTTTTTCATGTGGTTTTACTTAACTATAAGGTTTTAACTACGTACTAAGTCTTTTCGTCTTGATTTTGACTGTTTTTTAAATTAATAAAAAAATGCGGCCGTTTATATTAAAAATCTCGTAGATATGGGCAAGAAAATCAAAACCAAATTTGGTAAACACGTACCATTCTCGTTATAGTTATTATTTAACCACACATACAGAAAAAAGAAATCTGATCATTTGTAATCTTAGAACATAATATAAAAAGATTAAGCCCACTGGGTCAAATGGGGTATCGAATGCGATCATTACACAGTATACAATAAAGTCGCTTTCATTTGTCTGTCCCTATGTATGCTTATAACTTTAAAACAACGCAACAAATTTTGTTGCGCTTTTTTATTAGATACAGTGATTCAAGAGAAAGGTTTAAGTGTGTTATACATGGATACATTCGTGTAAATTCGGGACACGGCTAGTATTTTATAAAGATCTTGAGGTGCAAATCTTTTCATGGGCACGAACTTTCAATCCAACACCGGTACTGGAACTTATGCAGTTTATTTATTAGAGCCATTACTACATAGTACATACGTAGAGACCTTACAGCAGTTTATCTTCTCGTAACCTACACGAAGCGTTTACAGAACAATTTGCAACTAAAACGCATGCTCAATACAGACAGTACTATCACAATTAATGTCCCAACCTTCGGAGACGGCAGCACGCAATATCACATTCCCTGGTGCGGCGCGGACGGATGAAATTGTACGAAGGACCAAATTCTCCGAATAATCGTTCGTGGCAGATATATTTATCGCCGAGCCGTAATTACGGGTGCTGTTACGCTTTCATTTCGCCAGTTAGCGACTATTATCCTAGGATAATATTTGGCTCTTCGAAAACACGTTGAACGGTGCTGGGTAATGATGTGGGTTTTTGGAACGATGTTACTTATGTTGCGAAAGAATGAAGAAGAAATGAAGATCAAAGTTATAAAGATACTTTTTGCTATAGTAAGCCTAGTTCTCTGTCTGTCTCACTCCCGTTCTCTCATGGAAAGCAAGCCAGTTACTATCGTTTCGTCTTTCTATTTTTATTTTCTACAAAAATAGAAACTTTATTTGTTTAAAGCTGTAAATTTTTATTATTTTGTTTTTGTAGCTAAATCCGTGATGAGTGATTCTCTAAAATGTCTTAAAGATGAATTAAGTATTAAAAAAACTTCAGGACGCGGTAAATATTCTATACTAATATCAGGCTTGAGATCTTTTTTGTTTACAAGAGAGAAGCACTTTTCTCTAAAACTTCGTGATAAATTATAAAATTTATTTATAAACACTTATAAACATTAGACAAGTTTTCTCTTAGCGAGAGTTACCGGAGGGCAAGGGCATATTACGAATAGAATCAAATTAAATCGTGTTGCTATCAAGTACAAACACACCGACAGTTCTTAATCCTTTTTCTGTATTCCTGGAAACTGTCCGTTCTATAAAAAAAAATAAAAGTACGGATTTAGTATTAACTTATTGCCTAATTGCTTATCACTAATTAAATTTAAATTCGATGACGGCGCCAATAATTTCAGAATTAAATTAACGCTAACCTCAAACGAATATTAAAATGTTTATATAACTAATTCGTTTTATAATCACAGATAACTGTTGTATTTAAATTTTCAGATTTCCCTTTGTAAAAAGGTATTGTTCAAAGGTTCTATGGTTCTGATAAAATAACATTAACTTTCTGTTTATTAAAACAAATACATGGATAACTTAGTCTACTAATACTTATAATCAGAAGGTGTTTGATACATTACACACTTTAAACCATTTTTGTCAGGCCTTTTGATTATATAGTAAAAATAGTCCAATAGCGGAGATGGTCGCTTATCATCGAAAGAACCTCCTCTTAAGTTGCCATATCATATTATAGAAAATAGACTTCTTAGAGTCTCGCCACAATATTGTTTTAATAAAGTATTATTAAACTATGTTGGAAAAACTAATTTTAATCAAGTGTATTAGTTTGTGATCTCGTTAACATACATTTGCATATTCCGGAGTTTTCCCAACTTAATATTAAGTTATACGAGACAATGTTTATGTAACGAATTTCCAATACATCCTGACATAGTTCCGATCAATTTGCAAGGTGGCTGTTATTAGGGGTAAAGTAGCATCTGGCTCCAAGTAATTAATTTAAATTACCTATAATATATTAATTTAATATTAATTTACCTTCAAAATCAAAATCAAAGTCCAAATTCTTATAACAAAATAAACCTGAAGCTGCAAAGAAAGAATATATAAAAAAATTGGGTAAGTTTAATCATTTATACCTAATTCAAGAAATGCGCCAATGTCAATAATTTTTGTTTTGTCAGCTGAATTGGTATAAAAACATCGTGTCACTGTTTATATGAAAGTCCACGCGGACGGAGTCGCGGGCAGCAGCTAGTTATGTATAAATGAACCTTAAAAGACGCTTATAAAACTTGATCGATGTCATTTTCTAGAAGAATAGAATCGAAATTATTCAAATACGCGATGTTTTCTTTCGGAGCACGTTTCGTTCTTTATTGTTTCGCGGGAAATTGGACCGTAACGCAATGGACTTAAGTGCAAATTGAATCGCCTTTAGATTTTCTTATTGACTTATTGTCGAAATGACGGATTGAGAAGTGTATTTTCTTGTTTCTTCAAATATATGAATGTTAATAAGGGTAGAAAAGTATGAATTTATGCATTGTTTAAAAAAACCAATAAATTACTTTTTAATGTCATGACCAAAGGTGTTATGTATTCTCGGTAAACGTTAAGTTAGTTACTTCAAAAATACATAAAAAAAATAAAGAGAGGAACTAATAATGAATAAAATCATCTCTTTCAAAATGATTTTGGATACTTAAGTTGATTTTATAAAAAAAATTCTACCTATATCCTATAATTATATAAAATTTTATTGATGACATGAAAACGATTCATAACAATGAATCCCTATTGAGTACGCGAAAGTACCGAAATATTACGATCAAATATTTTCATATTATATAAAGCTCATAGTCAAGTGCACTGATGCTATAAATAAATAAAAAGGTGTCGTTTCCAGTATTTAAATTCACTCGCATATTTCCGAGTATAGGGTTAACACGTCCAAAAGGTCGTTAGTCCCGTGCAACGGGCTGGAATAATTGAATTACACACACTATACCACGGGTGTAAGTTATGTAACCGTGCAAGCGAATCTCGCCCTTATGACTGCGAAAAAGTGTCACGGCAGTATACTTCTTGTATGATAAGTTTTGGAGATAAAAGCTTTGAGGGTTACGCTTTGATTTCTTTATAGTTTATTATAATGAATTTATTGTAATTAGGATACTAAGATTATAGATTTATGTCATGAACTTATTGGTTAATGTTCTGACTTATCAAACAGTACCCCGTTAAGTTTTTTTCATAAAAATATTTGGTTTTGATGTAAAAAGTAAAAAGTATAAGTGGGAGTAGGATTCGCATACCCAGATTTTTTAACTAAGAATTATGATAAAATTTTGTAATGTACAAAGAGGCTTGTATTTCTATAAAATTTTTAATTTGATGAATTAGTTATTATTTGTAAGTTCAATGTGGTCATTGCTTAAGGTTATAATGCTCTTACGAAGGGATCCTTGATTTAAGACAATAAGACTTATTTTTTCAAATTAAAAAATTATTTTGTAATGTGTCAGAGTACTCAACCCACTTTACAAGTTTTAACTAATCATTGCAATATACAGATATTGCAACTAGCAACATTAGGCGTTTGAAACTATCTAGATTGAGGCAAAACTTAGTTCTATTTGGGAGCGTTGCTAATTAATAATTTATATTTGCTACGTAATTCAGGAGAGAAACGTCTAAATTTCACTTAATTAGCGATGTGCCAATGTCTTCGCACCTAACAAACTTTATATTAAACTATTTGCTGGTAAACTTTTACACTTCCAGGAAAATGTAGGTGCCGTAAAATATTATTATGAATTCACGTTTACTATGGGACATTTTACAACTTGTTTGAGAGATATTTGATAATTTTGTTTGTCACTTACTTACTCATGTTTAAGTCTAAAACATTTGCTTAGTATACCTTTATGGTGGAACTCAAAAGCAATGTCTTCCATGAACTGAAGGCACGAAGGACAAACAAAAAACACAATCAGGTAGCGTAGTGCAACTATTACAATAACATAGGTACATAGCAATCAAAATACAATTCAAATTACGTCGAGAGATCGTTCTGTACGTCAAAAGTTTGTGAGAATGTTTCTTACTCTTTACGATAAAACCACTTCGCTACCTTCTATAAAATCAACCCCCCATATAAAAGAAAATTCTAGAATATACTTTTATATTTCAACAAATTCGAGACCCCAATTCAAATAACACAGCGCTGTAAAATAGAATATTATAAATTCTAAACAGAATATAGTGAATTAGCATTTTATAACACGAATATAGCATACGGTCATTGCTTTAGCACCCTTGCACCGCTGCGTTGATAAATGTGGCACTGTGTACATAATTTTATGCCATTAGAGATATCATTTTGACGTGTAACGTAGAAATACTGATGACCTTTGCGCGACGGCTTGTGAAAAATGGTACGGGCTTAAAGATCGCTAAAGATTGTTACACGTATGTATGTACAAGCTTTATTTATTTAACTTATTTACACTGACTTATTTAGCTGAGTTGAGAAAAGTTTTCGTTAGTTTTTACTTTGTTTTAATTAGTTTAGGATTCATTGGAAATTGAACATTTAAGTTTAGGTAAAATAAAACCGCCGTTTATTGAGATAGAAAACTATACCTATTGTTTATCTAAACTGAATCTTAATATAGGCGAAATGTGGTATCATTTAAAAGAACTTCATGTGCATAGAGAACGAGACATTTGGTAGGCCACCGAGTGCCAAAGGTCAGGATTCATAAAACAATTCAAATAATTGCTGCGATCGCAATGATATTGTATTAAATAGATAATAATATTTTATATGCGCAAAATTTTTAAAGACGCAAAAACATCCTTATTACGTCTCACCTTTAGGTGATTGGTTTTATGCTTATTTGCTTTCAAGCTTCTTTATATTAAGCATATGACTTGTATTTTCTGTCTCTTTTCATACAATGTTGTGTGGAAGAGACAGAGATAAATTGTATTTGATTAGTTTATATTTTATAAAAAAAAAAATTGATGCAAATTTTAAATTTTACTATACGTGTTTATGGTCAAAGTGTTGACCCTTTTTCAAAAATAAACAACCGGTTAACCGGTTTTGATAACAGCCGGTTACTTAATATTTATTTTACCTATATGCAAATACAACAAACAACTTAGTTTTATGCCAAAAATAGTTTAGCTAAATATTTTAGGATTTATGCAATTTAGTGTTGACTGTCATAAAAAATAGAATTGAATTTGAATATAGAATTTATGTTATCAATTTGTATGACACCAATATTGTATTCAAATAGGGAATATGAAAGTTCAAAGTCGTATTTAACATGGCTCGCTATTAGTGCAGCTATTGTATTTTTATGCGTTGGTTATGGTTTAAATGGAAAAACTGTTTCAATAGATATTAGAAAAACATTTGACCGCGATTTCCCTGGATGAAAATATTAATCATTAGCTAATAAAAATGTTTGTAATGCTTAATAATTTGTATATTTTTAAAGTTGGTACTTTTTTTTTCCTACAACATTTATAACTATAACCTCGCAGAAGAGTCTGCTGGATTATATTTGTTTATATAATATACCTACCCGCTGCCCGAAGTAAGCTATTGAAAACCGTGATTTAACTGTATAGTACGCGTCATTTATGTTTAGCGATTGACGTTAATAGCTGCGCATCGGTAGAATCGCGCTCGTAATTGACGTATCGGTGCGAGAAAGACAACACGACTGTGACAACCAATCAACGCTCGCGCACCCGACGATAACGCGCCCCGCGCGCAGCACCGCTACCTCGATACCTTATTTTTGAATTCAGCGCAGGTTTCGTTCAGCGCTAAAGATTCGTGACGCGTACTATACCTACCGTTTATTGGTACTTGGTAGTTTTTACTGCGTACAGGCAAGGGACGACGAAAGTTATCGTTTAATTTTAGATAGGTTAGAAGTGATTGATGCCTTCACCATATGCGAGTTATTGATGCGTCGGACCCGCACTAAAGTTTTAACTAGCTTTTCTGATTTTATTGGGAGCCTTAAAGGATCGACCGATTATTTTCGGACCTTTTATTATAAGGTAAGTTTTTTATATTATTTTTATAAATAATTGTATTTTCGATGTTAAGGGTTTAATTTCGAATTTAAATAAAATTTATTAGTCATCATTTTGTCATACAGGTTCTAGGTGAAATATGATATATATTCAATAAAATGATGTAGGTAATAAATCGAAAACAATATATACATACCAACATAGAAAATACCGATTGAAATTAATACCTACGATCGCTTTGAATTGGTTACCCCATGTTTATTTAAACACATATATTTTACCACTATGTTGTTTTTCAGATAATTTTAAATATAAATGTCCCGGAAATTGTAAAAACAAATTGTGCATAAGCATACCACTAACTTTCGCTATAATGGGGCCGTTTCTGTGAGCCAGGCCAGCCAACTTATTGTTATGATAATAAAACCCTAATAAATCCACGTTTATCGGCTGTGTTGCCTCTTAATATCTGATACGTTCCCCATTTCATGATAAATAGCCTTTTTTACCCTATATTTCGGGAACTCTCAGATTTTAAGTACTATTTTCAAATGTTATCTACATAATACTAACCGTCTTAAGTCAAGGGGAATTTCAAACGAATATAGTAGTTGTTTGTAAAAAAAAATCGTAATACCATCTAAAGGTGGGAAACACAATTGTTCTATAACATTACGGAAAGTAGAATCTAGGTAAGTTCTAGATCGCGTCAGAAAAGTATTAAAAGTGTTGGTAAACACTCATTAGACGTGTCAAGAGCGAAAGAAAAGCTTGCAGTACAATGGACTGGAATTAAAAAATTACACGTCACAATCAGGGCCGGGTTATGCCTGTCGGGGCCCCTAGGCAATGCTCATCCAGGGCCCCCTACCCTCTTCTAATTTTTACGTTAACACAACAAAATTCAAAATTACACCGTTTTTTACTAACCTGGGTATATC
>DWAJ01003905.1:0-13891 GCA_018238005.1 Eurema mandarina
TAAGTATTTCCGTTACTATGGATCGTTGTTAGTAAGAACACGTGTGTAGCAAATGTGTTTGGTATTTTTATATAGGGCCCTGTAAATAGCGAATTGAATAAGCCCTTCTGTTATAACTATATGTATGTCGAAAATTATGATAAAGATCTCAAAGCAAACGTGCCGTTGAAATTTCTACACATTTTTCGAGTGCGAAGTTTGAACTCGTACATTGTTCGGTCATGGTCACTAAAGGCGTTACCAACCACATTATTAGGTATTCGTATTGTTATTCAAATAATATGTCTTGTTTGTGGATGTTAAGAATTCGTCTCGGGATCCTCGTGTAGAATATTAATTAGGTAGAAAATAGGTAAATACCATATAGGTATTTTACGTGGTCAAACATGTACTACGAAAGTTACCAATTAGTGTTAGTTGAAATCTTGTTTGCTAACGGTACCTACTTATCTATCTAACACAAAGGACTTAAGTAATTTTTAGTTATTGGTTTATTATTTTATTACAATGGTTATTCTAGTGTTATCAATATCATAGGGTAACCGAAGACGTAATAAATATATCCAATCAAAAACATATTATATGTGAAATGAGAGCCAAGTTCAATTGTCATTCCTGAAATTTATTTATTCATAAGTAACAGTATAACATAATATAATATCTTCTTATAACGTAAGTATTGTTAGCCTGAGGTCCGTCTTGGCTAGTTTTTATACACCTATGAACGAATTATTATGTTCTATCGCTAGTTTCTACCAACAATCCAAGTTTTCGGAATTATAAAATAAGAACCGAAAAATACTTGTCGTTTTAGAACTTGTGAAGGCTTCATATATGAAAATTAGTCGAGACAAAAAAGTGTCTAGATATTATTTATTAAACACTGTTTCATTAAAAAAGGTGTAGTTCCATACACGATGCTTCGATACACCGTTAATAAGTGGCGAGCTTATCACTAAAGAGTGATCTCTTCGAGGGTTACACGCAGTCATCTTAATTTAAGACGACACAAACCAAAGCTACAACTATTTTGTTTTGTAAAATTTTTACCTTTGGTTGAATGTTTAAAAATGTAAGTGCACGTATATTAGTAAAAAATTTCACAGAAATAGCTGTCATACATATTTTAAATCACGTTCAGAATATTGGTGTTAATGCCTAAACACACGTTTGCACTTTGCAGCGTGAAAATAGTAACAATATGACATTATATTATATGAATAATAAAACTGAGTAATTTCTCACAGCTAAGCTTTCCATGCTACATGTTAATGGTAACTCGTACATAGATGTCTTTTTACATAGATTTTCCATATGTAAAAATATAGTTTCTTTTAACTGCTCGACTATCAATGTTGAGAGAATAGATCAGTGTCTAACTTAATTTTATTTTATCATTAGGTTTTAATATTAAACATGATTTCCGTTTGATATTGTTTTTTTTAATATCTGAAGCAGATGCGGAGCCTATGGAGAGCAGTAAATGTGATTTAATATTTTATACTAATTTCTTAAACAAATTATGGTTTTTTCACACTAATAAAGAGTACTTACCCATTACTCGTTAATATGAATGACAAGAAAAAACATTTCCATTCTGTTTCCCGTGTGCGTCGGTGTCGGGTGACCTTTGTGGTAGCCGACGAGGTGCGTATGCGCAAACCAGTTGAAACTCGACGCCATGACAGTTGACACTACGGCCGAGAACGATTAGGAGATGCTACGCTAATGATGTTTGTTTTGAATCCATTTTAACTGTTTGTTTGTGAAGATGAAAAGAGGTTTGTCTAGGTAGTTTTGATGTGAATTGGTCCCTTATATAGTAATACTAGTCGTGCCTCGTGGTTTTACTCGCGTAATATCCGTTTCCGGTGCTATACCGGAATAAATAGTATCCTAAGTGTTAAAACAGGGTCTAATCTACCTGCATGCCAAATATCAGCAAAATCCATTCAGTAAATTTAGCGTAAAGGGTAACAAACATTCAAACATCCATACTCACAAGTCACAAAGTCCATGAAAAGTCCTTGTTATAAGGTTATTAGTTAAAAGAAAACATGTGATACATTTCATTTGTAATTATTGATTATTAACGTATTATCTTTTTCTGTGAATAGGTGGGTATCGTGAATAGTACTAGACAAATAGTAGGACCCAAGCAGTTCTTTGAATGAGTTTGTTCGTATAAAGATAAAATAATAATTTATAATGTTTTCCAACGAAATATACATCGAGTACATTCTTACATATTCATAACACGTTGACGTTAGGTGTCGATAACTCAAATAAATTATGCGTTTGTCGTGAATCATGATACGGGGTTATGAAATAGTGGTCAGTGATTCATCTGTCCTAGCCGGGTACTTTATGGTAGCTAGGGCTAGCCGAACGACATTGGACATTGATATACTACGACGCATATTTGTCCTTATTTATAGGGTATAGTAAGGTTTTGGAAATATTTGTTCACGTTTGTATACGTTAGTAGAAGGTATAATTGCATCTTTAATTAGAGCGATCTATATGTAATATATAAAAATATACAAAGGGAATCCTTTTAATACTTTTTTCCTCTTTTCTTTTTTAAAGGCAGTAATGAAGTACATATTTAGCAATGAAATTGTTCACTAACTATCAGGTGAACATCCTGCTCGGTTTACTTTTTAAAGTTAATACAATTAAAAACTATTATATATAAGTATTTGTATGAAAATGAACATAAATGCTCGATCGTTAGCAACTCAGTTCAGTCCAATACAAATTGCTTTATACGGTCTGACAACCCTATAGTAGCTTTCTCATGCTAGCTTACAAGAAAGCGACATGTTGTTTGTTGAACCACTTTTGTACATCGACTAGTGAAAATTCTAAGAAATATAACAGCCTTTCTTTCTAGCTAAAGTATTGAATGAACGTGAACAAGAGACCAAAGAACCTGCGGTGTTCATAAAAAATATTAATTGGTTTAAGAATTACTTTTGAGATATTATTGTGTCATGATATTTTTATTGTATTAATGGCAATTACGGTTCCTACTTTCATTTATATGCGCGGTCGAAGTAACAAACATAATTAGAAGATTAGCTTCAAAGAACTATCAAGCTCAAAGTTGCGAGAGACATAGCACAGAATTGCACCATTACCTAGCAACAAAGCTTTACCGTAATTTATGCATAACAGCGGAACATTTTCCCATCGTCGTGATGGAATTTTCACACATCCAGTTAAATTGCAATTCCCGGCTAACAATTTGCATTGTAAGACAACCTGTTTTGAATATCGACGTCTTGACGCCCATTGAATAGATAAAATAGCTATGTAACTAGTAGACAACTGTGAGCTGGTCTTGAACGTTAATTTTAATATAATATTATAGCTTAGATATAAGCTAATTGATTTATGGGACAAAATATTTAAATACGTATAATTTATAATTTGATACTGAACTATTGGTCCCTTTGTTTTCCAACGGCGAATAAATACATACATAGTCGTACATTTACTGCGGTAGGCATCGATTGGATCTGGCACATGTTAGATATACCTCTCTAATAGAAGGAGAAGAATTCTCGTGTCTTGTAGTTCATCGATATGTTCATATGTTACCAAGTTAACAATTTGTAATTATTTGTTATATTGAATGACTTATAAAAATAAAACGCGCCCAATAAGCAGTAATAGAATTTTATTATCTTCTAAGAACGATTGTTTATTTCCGATGAAATTATATTCGTTTGATATAAAACGATTGTTTCTGTAATTGAGCAATTTATTCGTTGAACGCTGTTTCTTGACGATTGCGTTTTATTTATTTCCTAGTAGTCTTTGTTCGTAGTATACTAATTCTAAAAACAATGTTTTAAATATTTAACATAACATAAAGAAACATATTTAAAGTATTTTTTTGTATCGTAAAAATTAGAACAGACTCAATAAAATACGGAAACTAAAATCATCCTTTAATTAACTATGAATTTAGAATTTAAGGAAACGCATTTCATACAAAGATGTTCCGGGTGTTGAGAAAAATTAGCATATTATCATTGTTTTATTGTAAACGCGATATATAGATTCTGTAAGCGTCGCGTGCTGGCTACACAGAGACTGACACGCAAATTGTCTGATGGTTTGAATGCTTCGCAAGTTTGTCTATGATGGTGTTTGATGTAAAAGTCGACTTCGGGTTAAAATTGTGTGTTTTTTTTGTTATGTGTGTTAATGTAGTTTTGTTGTGGACTGTACATTGTTATATTGTATGCAAAAAATTATAATATACGGAAAGAATTTAACGTGATACATAACACAAGCTCTGATTAGCGTGGGATTAGCCTGGCTGTTATGGTAAAAGTACTAGTAAGCTAAGTAAGCTACTATTATTAGTATTTTCTTATTTAAATATGTAGACTTACATTCCTTTCATAGGTCTTTAACAAAATATAAAGAAGTTAAATATTTACAACGAAAGTTTAGAAGCACGAATAGCCCGAAAATTTATATGAAAAGGGTGCTATTAAAGGATTAATTTACATTTTATAGATGGTAGACAGTTAAATGTATAAAGTAAATATAAAGCTAGTTTACAGCGCACCAACGGAGTCACGGAAAGTCGTTATCTGCCCAAAAGTTGAATATTTTAGTCGCGTGCAAGGTATAGCGGACGGTTTAAATGAGAGCTATAAAACAGCCCTCGTATTTTATTCATACTATCCTTCTTTGTTTTTGAACGAAAATGTTTGCGAATGACACTTAACACATTTAACACATTAGTTATTAGACTAAATTTTGTGAGACCTATAAATGTATGAAATAACAGCGCCCGATATATAAAGCTTTTTATGTATTATATTTTTAAAAAGTGAAGGTATGTATAACCTTTTTAAAATTGAGCGGCAAAATACTACAGTTACCAAAATAAATACGAGTAATTAGTTATTACGTACTAGAAACCTACACTGCCGATAGCAATGTCATTTCTATTCAAAGGAAGCTAATTAAATCTCGAAATTAATTGCTTTCAAGCCCCTTCATTCATCTCAATCAGAGACGCCTAATATGTTACAGCTATTAATTTGAAAATAACACGTATTACTTTGACTTATGGGACATTTTTGCTTGAAGTTTTCTTCGGTATTGTTTAAAGTTTAGCTATTGTTTTATAAGTGCCAGTAGGAGTGAGGTTTCAAGATGAGATAGAACGATCGTGTGAAATTTACGAAATGCACATTTTATAAATAATTTAGGAGTCTAGGTCAGGGCTGCGTATGAATAGATTAGTTAATATTTATATAAAACTTTATTTATTTAAAAAGATTTATAGTTGGAAGGAAGAGTTTTTTGGCTCTTCAAAAACCTTGTATTTCAACAATTTTTAATAAATTTACACTTCTGACTCCGAGGTTTGCGCAAATGTAGGCTACGTTCGTGTCTATAGTTAAAATCTATTTCACTTGGATTAAGTCAAAGGGCACCCAATTATAAAACTATATTATATTTGGATAACTATATTATATTTGGACTAGTATTTGGATAAAGCACCGAAAAGAAAGCTCTCTCATCTTTCTCATCATGTACCACTTCTTCCATTGATGTTTTTCTATTCATTCGGCTTGTTTGAGATAAACACATAGTACTTTCGGTTTTGTTATGACACGTGTTGGAAAGTGAAATCGTGTTTGCACTTGAACTTGGCCCTTTTAAGCTAATGATTTTGTTATTATAGTAATTAAAGTTTAATAGATTGAGAAATCGACGTTAGAACAAACAGTAGCTAAAGTGAATAAATTATGGCGATTATTACAACCATAAAAAGTTTGGAAGTTTCTCGCTTGTCTAGCTATCAATGTAAATAGTTTTGTATCTATTAAAGCTGATAACTATATTCGGTAGAGGGTAACTAGTAGTAAACAGCCATTTACGTCTTCAGGCTAGGTCCCACACAATACCGTAGTGCGAAAGCTTAGCTGTTATCAATAGCCAGGTGTGCTCAAGAATCCAATGATTGCCAGCTTAATGCCGACTGAGCGGTACTTTTTTCCCTAACTGTATATCCGATTATGGTACCTTATCGCGCGAAAGTCGGTGTAATGATGCCCAACGCTCAATCCGCAATTATATTTATAGCTCTCAATGTGTACGTATTGATTTTAGATTTCATGCTCTGAAAAAGTCCTTTGTCTGCATTTGCCCCCGTTTTGCACTCTGTTCAACGTTTGATTTATAATTGTATGTTGGTCTAGTTTTCTAAGTATACATTAGTCTTTATGTGACCTATTTTATATACAAATTTGTTATTTATTCATACGCTTGCCTTTTCTACGTATAGTGTGTACAATGGCCGAGCTTTTTACACATATTACACTCTGTCATACGATGTGTAGTGTAGTGTATCGTACAAAACAAACTCTCTCGTGTCAGTCATGTGACGAAGCCCATTGATCGTGACTTTCATTCCATAAACATCGATCATAGCTCCGAGCAATTATTACGGAAACATATCAAAGCTTTCTTCGCTATCTGAGACAATAATCTAGCGATTGCTTGAAGCGTAATGAGATTGTATCGGAGCGAAAGAAATCGGCCATAACAAACATGCATTGTCGTATCTCTGGTTATGTTGTATCATATAATACGAAACGAAAGTGTACATACGTCTTTTACTATGTGATATACTTTATTTGATGGTGTGATAATCTAAAAAATATATCTATATGATATGACGTGTAAACGCATATAAAGGCAATTTAAATTTCGAACCCGAATCTCGGTAATCTATATATAATTGCTCCCGAGATGCATTCAAATGAGGGATAGTGATTACGGTACATTCCTTCCCGTATTTTTTATCACCCTCCCATTCGTCTTGATCTATGGTATACAGGTTGATCAAAAATACAAGGACCTTATAATTTATAGACATAAATGTTAATAATTTAATTCTAGAAGTAGATATTTCGAAGGATTTTAAAGTACACATTTGATATACTGGAATTATCCTTAAACAGACAGACATGCATCATGATATAACAAGGTATTCATAAAAACATAACGCCACTTGTCCCTTAATGTTTGATGATTTTATTATGATAGTACTGCTAATAATAATTAATAGTTGTATAGAGAATCATAGTTGTTCGATAGTTTAGAATTGAATTAATATTAACTGTATTCACTCCGTATATTTAAATAGTCTGGTTTTATATCTTAGATAGATATAGATGAAAGCATCCCGATGTCCTTTTGCTACGCTCTGTAATTACACGCGGCGTGCCGTGTGCCGTGACGAAGGGATTTGAACTCGTTATTCCTATCACCATCTCATCATTTTCGGTCCATTTTGTCGTTTATTTGGTTGTGATGCTTTGTGGCTTTTATACAAGTTGTACCAACTGTACTAGCTGGTCAGGTTTTAAAATGTATTGGAGTTGTTTTGGCGGTATGAAAATTTTAATTTGTGAAAATAAATGTATTGGAACTAAAATTTAATTTGCGTTTCATTATAAACTTTTTATGGTAATAGAATTTGGTCGTACGGTCTAAATCGCGATTATAGTATCGAAAATGGACGCGAACGAAGTCCTTAGCAACAACTAGTTAATAAAATGCTTTAAGTAATAACATCTTATGACTCAAAGTGGGGGCTTCAATGTAGTGCTCCCCTGCCCAGAGCAAAGTTCTGGGTAGCACTACATTGGTTATGGGCTGGCGTTTCTCTTACCATCAGGAGGGCGTCCAGCTCGTCTCACCACTTCATAGAATAAAAAAATAATTAATAAGTATGGAATTTACAGATGAGATAAGTTTTGTGCATTGTCAACATGCTTATCTTCATCATTCATGCTGCTCCTTGTATCAAGAAACGTTTCGATTCCGTGAAGGACCAGTTAACGTACCATTATTTATATACCATATAAATATAGTTTTTGTCTTTTTCTATACGTCTACGAGATAAAAAGTTGAAACGAAGTTAGATAATCGTCTGATATATAAATAAATTACTTGAAATATAATATTCTGTTTTGAGACATCTATTTCGATAGTTGGGTCATTATTTGGTTTGACAGTTTTTTTTTTAATTTTTATCTGAAAAAAAAAATACATTGATACGAATTCATTCGACCTTACGGGCATTATTTTATTGGCCTATATAAGTAACATTTTCATGGCATCTATATTATTGAATGTTGTTTAAAAACTTAACACATATATCCTTACTATTTTTTATATTGATGATATTAAGAATATTAAGTCCATCTGTAATTAAATAACAAGTAATTATGTCTTGTCATTTTACGATTATGCTAAATACTTATCTTGGGTTATTTATAGTGTTTTATTTTGAATTCGTTGAATGTTGCACGAGTGACGTAACGAAACGTTGCTCTTATAATTTAATATTGGTTTTGAGTGCAATAAGAAAGTTGCTAACCGTACACTTTAACCACAAGCCTAGGTTACGCAATCAACAGTAGTGCACATTATTGACCTAAGTTTCGCGTTATTTATAAACTATCTTGAGTTTTGTTTGTATAATATATTGGACTTTGACGTTTAATAGTATGATTAATGTGATAACAGTTCTGTATATGTTATACGTTATATAGCAAAAGCTTATTTAACAGCTATTTCTGCTTATTTTAATTACATGAATTGCCTTCTCATAAGTTGTTGTCATAATATTTTCGCATCCGCGTTCATAGTCTATAATTTCTACATAAATTCATCTCTAGCGAAAGGCTCCTCATATTGTTACAACAAGCATTTCGCACGCGTAATTGTGGTGTAGTCATTTATCATAATTTTAATCTGCTGTGATCGAAATAACGAATTGTTCTTATATTCTGATTAACACTTTCACACACACTTAATCATTTTTCTTTCAAACATAATTACAATACTGTTCGGGTTTTTTTTATATGCCTTGTGAAGACTCGTCTCCACTCTCTTTGCTTTCTTATAAATTGTATAAGAGAGAATTTAACATTGTACCCGAGTCGTTTTGTGAACGCATTTCCCAGAGCCGGACACTTAAGTCCTTATTGTCTTTACGACGCTGTTCACGTAGTATCTCGGCAATAAATTGAAAATCAATTACATTTACCGTTACAATAGAGATTAAATTGTAGAATATATTGTGAGGATCGAATGAGTTGCAAGCTTTGGGTTATTAGAAAGTAAACGTTTGTTTAACGCGAGACATGCTTTCCATACGGATCGGCATTGTCGTGTTCGATCTGGGAACAAGTGTACCAATTGTTACGGTAATTTCCATGTTAGAAGTCGGCCATTTTAACGCTAGATTAGAGGGAATTAGACTTGCATTTCTCGTGGAATGCCGATAGTGCAATTGCGCCTCTGAGCAAAATATATGCTATATCTAAATCGTGATTGTTTTCGATATTCGCGATACGAGCAGATAGAAGTGAGATGTTTCTGATGATCTAGTAATTTAGTTTGCTGTATTTGCGTTCAAATTTCTAACTGTAAATAGATTTAATGGTTACCTATATAATATATAGCTTTATTTTAACATTACCAGATTTGTTTATTTATTTGTTATTTAAATGAAATACATACATCGTGAACAATTATAATTAAACGTTTACTATTTTAGGTATAGTTCATAATATAATTAGTAGGTTATTTTTAAACAACAACAAGGGAAAATAATTCAACCAACAAAATACTAAAGTATTTGCTTTTTTTTACAAAAAAGCATGTTGTATATTATGTTTATCTGTTTTACACGACTGTACGTAAATAAGTTAGAAATTGAAGGTGTTTATTCAAATTTGCCCACCGATAGAAGCAGGCGACAATCATATTTTCCCAGGCGGCCACGGGTTATAATTTTGTTGAATGGGCCATTTATCTCAGCTCGCCTTGTTGACCCGTGGTGAAACTTAGTGCCTACATACATTTATGGCAAAGAAATCAGGGACAACCCGCCGGAAGGGAACGTATTGTGGTCTCAGATCTCGTATGGATTTCATGTTCTAACACCTGCGCTAGATTTATGTGATCTTAGTACGAGTTGGGAAATGTCAAAGGTTTAGAGATTGATAGATAGCCAGAGGAAAATATTGGTATAATGTAGCAACAGAACAAAATATAGACAGTTTGTTTTGGGAATATAATTTAAATCTAAATAAAAACTAATATTGAATATAATTTAATATTACTTTTTATTAGTTTTGTATCTAGATTATTATATATTGTACGGTTGTACCTACCTACATTAGAGCTTATATACCACAGTTAAATTAAGCTCCTTAAGAAAATTTGTTGCCTCTAAGTTATCGCACCGAAAAAAGCACTTAAATCGCTCTAAAATATTTATTCTGTCACCATATGTACTTTAAAATAATAATCATAGGAGTTCCCCTTTAAGAGGGCTATGACAAATGCCCAAAATATGCTCCCTAATGAAACGACTTGTTATTTTTTGTTTATTAAACCTGTCGCGTGAGGAAGTGTATTTAACCCCATTCAGAGTTCTCTATAGTTAGAACGTTTTTTGTGCTTTATTGGTTTATTTTACACTAGTACCGTGAGTAAAGTTCGTAAAAGAATGTTTGAATTTGTTGAATGATATTGTTTGTTGATGTTGTTGTTGTTGAATGCATGTTCGTAGAATTGATTTAGGTTATTTTTATTATTTAAGTGTTGTAGTCGGAAGACTGAAGTGAATAAAAATATTTTGAATAATTTAATTTACTGTTGCATTGCTAGTATACTATTATTGAATTATACAGTATATAGCAAAGACGCATTCTTCTGTATGTATGCTTATATCTTGAAAAGAACAGAACTGATGTTCATGCGATTTTTTTATCATATCTATAGAGTGATTCAAGAGGAAGGTTTATGTGTACATAATATAATAATGTATATTTATACATAAGGGTATTTAATATGCGGGCTTGTCTAAAAAGGAAACAATTTGTAGCCAATGTTTTTAAAATGTTGCTCTGAAAATGTTGACTTAAAAGAGGCAATGTTTAGTGTAAATATACAACAAGGTATAGGTAACCAAATAGGTAGTAAACGTAACAATTTGTTAGTGTAATCTGTCGAAACCACCGCGTTTCGTGTCGCAGCGATTTGCCCGTTGAGGCAAATTGGTGTGAAACTATAAAAATAAATTGTGCCCGCAAGTCGAAGAGACGCTTTCCATTTTTGCATTTGCCCTTAGAGCTAGGAAGTTGTTTGATTTGAGAAAGTTATTGCCAATGCACGTGTATCTGATTTGAGTTTCGATAATTAAAGAAAAGTATGAATATGTAATTTATTCCATTATCTAGTTGCCATAACACAAGCTTCTGCTTAGCTTGGAACTAGATGGCGCTGTGTACAAATGTCCTGAAAATATTTATTATTATTATTATTAATTAAAGCTAGCGTACGTATAAATTTAATTGCGAGAATCCGTAAGGACAGTAACAGGAAAATATTTCTATGAATGAGTTCTGCTTGAACTAATGAGAGTTTTATATTAGCATTCAATAGAAGAGACATGACAGTAAATCTTATAAATATTGAAGTAAATACCTTTGCTTCTTATAGAGCCTTTAGGTACTTAGGTCTTAATCAATAAGGATTAATGTATCTACCTAAGGAATAATTGTATTAATAATAAATTATAATGTGTATCTTCAACTTATATTTTTGAAATAATTTGTATTGATTTTACATGTAAACGATTGTATCATTTATGAATAACAAGTACCCATTTTGAACGTTAATCTTTTCTTTTTACAGAATAAACAAGATACAACGAAGGAAAGGGAGACCCCGACAACGCAAAATGTGACCACCGACAAACAAAATAACCACACGATATAAACATACGAACAGTTCTTCAAATTCATGAGTCTTGCCCCAAGATTACATGATAAGACAACCCTATTTATTAATTAACTTTAACCAATCTAGTCGCAATAGTTTAATGAAGCAATTTAGAAGTAATGACCACGAAATTGTACCAAGGGACAAGTACAAAGACACAGAGAGTACAAAAGGGAATGCTAATGCTTGATTTAGAAGTAAATTGATATTATTGGACGTTCCCCAAAGATACGAGGCGAGATGTCGACCAGTAAGTTTTATTTTATACTTTTTGTCTTTAATATAATGATAAATAATTAATTCTATAGCGCTGGCCATTAAGGAAGAAAAAAAACAAACGAACTAAACGAATTTTACAATAGCAATAGTATCTTGGAATAGCTATGAAAATGTGTTAAAAAGCCGATTTCATAATTCTGCAGTTGACACCGCTTACAGCAATTTTTTTTTATATTCTAACTTATCCGTATCAAAATAAATGTATTCACCATTTATTTTGTTGAAGTCGTTTTGTTGCACGTTAATTGAAAATTAATGATGGTTGTTTCCAACTCAACATAATAGATTTTTTATATAGCAGCAGGTACAATATGAATAATAAATTATAATACGGCGTAATATGTTTCTAGTAACTTTGATCGACCATGTGATAGACAATATTGCTATGTGTCAAAAATATTTTTTATATATGTATCCTTATATATTATTACAACATAAAAATGAGTTACTTACAATATACATGTGACTTGCAATATTCATACAATATGTTTTGTATTTTCATATTATTGTAATAAAATTTTGTCCAAGTATTTTTGTTAATTCAAATATTTCTAAATATTTCAGGTTTCGAGAATTCGGCTATGAAGAGCAGTTTTTCCCTCTCTTCTTTAAAGAGCGCTGCCTACCCCAACGGGCCCGATGGTCAGCTGGAGAGGCCCTATCACAGCCTCACTAAGAAGAGGTGAGTTGATTGAAACACGGGTTATATTTATGAAAGGTTTGATGCGAATGTGAATTTCTTTATTTTAAGACAGTCTGTAGTGTAGTGAACTGTGAAGTACAGTGATAGGGAGGTAATCGACTGTCGAAGTGTGCGACGTATCTCGATAGTGATAAACATGTGTCGCTACAACGTGTATTTAGTATTGCTTATTAGTGTTTCTGCCCATTTAACAAAAACCGGAACCAACATTTTTTTTTATTCTATGAAGTGGTGAGACGAGCTGTACGTCCTCCTGATCGTAAGAGAAACGCCAGTCCATAACCAATGTAGTACCAGTTACCACCCAGAACTTTATTCCGGCCAGGGGTGCACTACAACGACACTCCCCACTTTGAGTCATAAGATGTTAAGACTCATAAGCCCAATAATATCGCTACTTAATACTAATAATACTAATACTACAACATTTCTCTTTCCGCCTGTTTTATCCAAAATTTGATTCTGACTTCCGTAACAAATCTTTTTCCCTATTACAAATATGCAACGCAGTCGTGAGGTCCTTAGTTTTTGTAATGAGGGGAGATAATCCCTTGCCATTCCTTGCCACAATCACATACTAAAAACCTATATTGTCATATATTCCAAAGAAAAATTCTATAACGTAAATTTGTATGTGGGTTTAACTATTCTGGTATAATCTACCCAGGCGTGTGGTATTCATGTTAAGCATATATGTATGAGATAGCGTGCATCTTTCATCCTGATTCTCTTGACACTGAGAATTGAGATTAGGCAAAGATAGCAGACGTGTAAGCACTTAATCACAGGATGTTTGTGTAATGTCTTTGAGTGATTACAGCCGTGGATAATGAGAGTCGTTGTTGTAAGATAGAGAGTGTAGCTGTTTTGAATTAATTATTGGTGTGATAAGAATAGTATCTGGTTACACTTCTTTATATCTGGATAATGTTTTGAGAATAAGTAATTATTAAGAGTCTGCTATTTCACACGTAGTACTCGTTTTACACGGGTCTCGACTTTTCTGGTTAGTAATGTAGCCTGTAGTATGACACTCACAAATAGATATGCGTTACGTTATTTATA
>DWAJ01003906.1:0-13891 GCA_018238005.1 Eurema mandarina
AACTTTAGCTATCGTCAGTTAGCTGACTTTACAGAAAACCTATTTGGATTCTAGATTTAAGTTGGAAGAATCGGCATTTAACAGGACGAATCGTTACGCGTGCGAATGCAAGAAAAATTGTTTGCCCGATGGCTTCGTGGATATTGGCAGCTGCTACTATGGTAAGAATATTTATTTTGATCTCTCTCTCTGTCTCTCCCTAACCCTCTCTCACTCTCTGTGATCTCATAATTTTTGTTGAGTGTATAAAAGTTTTGTGTGCATAACAAATAACCCTAATATTAAATATGAAAAAGTTTCTGTGAATGTATGAAAATTTTAAAAGGCAAAAACGGCTGGACCGATTTAGTTGAAATTTTATACCCTGTATTAACATATAGTTAATCAAGGTTATAAAACACCTTCACTATTCAATCGAAAGAAACATTGTTCCATCCTTCATCGACACCTCTCAATTTTTTACATAGATAATGTTGACACGTGTGTCTGTGTGTAGGTTTTCCTATAGCTCTGTCAAAGCCGCACTATTTACACGCGGCTCGCGAACAACAGGACTTCTTCACTGGCATGAAGCCTGATAGCATCAAACATGCTTCTCACGTCGACATGGAAACGGTAAATATTTATAATTTTGCTTAGATTGGATCATCATTACAATACCTATTAAAAAAACAGTTGCTTTTGTAGGCTTAAATCTTTAAAACTACGCAACCGATTTTCATGCTGTTAATAGATAGATAATAAATTAAAGAGTGATTCAAAATGAAAGTTTATATGTATAATACATGCTTAAGATATGCGTGCCAAACCGGGGCTAGTCGCTAGTTTATAATAAACATAGTCTTAGGAAAGTTAACTTTATATAGTTAATAGTTTAAGTAAAGTCTTTTATCCTAAAACACTTAAAAAATTGTAATTGACACCAACATATTTTCTAAATGTATTTCAATCACTTCACAAGTAATCGGCCACCTCATGGCTTTAGGTAATTTCTTCCAGGCAATTTACTATTATTTTACACTTTATAGAAAATCGGCGTGCCCATCGCCCTTAACACTAACATACAAGTGAACATAGCAGTGCGCATGGCAGCTGGCAACCCCATCACACGACCACTGCGGGATGTGGTGGTACCTCTACTGTGGCTGTCGCTGGTAAGTGACAACCCTTTACCCCTTAAGGGGTCATCCATAAAGTACGTCACACGTTAATGGGGAGGGAGGGTATCACCGAAGTGTGACATCGTGTGACAAGGGGCATGGGGCGGTCAACACTTTTGTGACGTTACATGTTAAAATTTAAAAGTCCTAAAATTCGTGTGACGCACTTTATGGATGGCCCCCTACCATTTAGACCGATGATGTCGAGTGTTCAAAATAGCTTGCCAATATATCCTCTGTCATCGGTATTGGGTATTGTTCGTCCAATATGACTTTATTTAGTGTAACTTTGTAGTTTGCGCAAAGTTGCATTGACCCGTTCGGCTTGACAACTGGTACCACTGGGGTTTCCCAGGTGCAGTGGTACAATTGCCTTCACTGTCGAGGATTGTGAGTTCGATCCCCACACTGCATTACATATCGCTCATTTAAAACTTCAAAATGGCAAAATAAAAAAATGGAATATTGGGAAAGCGACTTTGAAACTTTTCATTCTTGTAATTTCTAGCAATAGGATTAGTTAGTTTATTAGGTGACGCTATTAATTTTAGCCGATAGAAGAAAATATTACGGCGTTTCCACTTACACAACATACAATCACATCTCTAACGATATTTTCCTCCAGTTTTTTGTAGAATATACCTAATAAAACACTTTATTTTGGGCTAACGGATGACAATTAACCACCTGCATAGTAAAACTTCCTTATATAAACTATTCTCTTCCAGCGCTGCAAGGGACCTCCCTCCGACATAGCATCCCTCCTCCGACTTCGCTTCGTTATCGCACCTCCCCTTATCTTAACAGCTGAAGTACTCCTCATACTTATAGGCGTTTCCCTCATAGCACACAGCATATACCGACTTTGGAAACCCAAATACACTCTAGTACAAACACAAGAAGATAAACCTAAAGTAGATAGAAATAGAGAAAGAGAAAGAGGGAGGGAAAGAGAAAGGGAAAAGGAAAGGGAGAGGAGAAAGAGTCTAGCTTTGAATATGGAGAATTTGAGTGACGATGAGCTTTTGGCGAAGGAAGCGGTCTCTTTGCTGGCTATTAAGGAAGAAGAAGACTTGGATTTACCGGATTTGTTGATCAATGAGTGAGGTTTGACATAATTAAGAAACAAAACACTTCACAAGTATCAAAACTCTTAAGTTTTAATTAAAGTAGCGGACCCGATAAATTTCGTCCCGTCAAATAATAGTCGATTCATTTCTTGTAAGAATTATTCTTTGACTTCAACCAAAAATTAAAAAAAAAAATTGGTCAATTTGGTCCAGTACCTCAATAAGTACTATAATATACTAACCAACACATTTTTAAATTCATTTTTTTAATAAAAACTAACTGACCCAGGCCCAACAAAGTAGGCACGCCTATACACAATAGCCTATTGCACTCAGCAATAATGTGGCTTTCTATTGGTGAAAGAATTTTTAAAATCGGTTCAGTAGATCCCGAGATTACCCCTTACAATTTAACAAACACACAAACTTTACTTCTTTATAATATTAGTATAGATTAATTATAAAACTAAGCCCATCGGGTATTTATCGGTAAAAATTTCTAGAACCAGTAGAGTGTTTTGTTTCTGAAATAAAAAAAAGTATTTTAAAACTGTCACTGGATTTTGGAATAAGGTTTTTCCTAGTCAGGGAAATAGACATTTCTAATAATAATTAATTATAACGTATAATCGTATGGAGATAATACTAGTATTAACTCCATTCTATAATTTAATAATACTTGCCTCAATATGATAAGCTTTATAAACATTGTTTAACCGACATCAAGAAAAGAAGGGTTTTATTAAAGTTTCGTAATCTGAAGCTCTACTCCAAAAGTAATCGTCGTCGATATCGAAAAATTTTGATACCGCCTTCCGAATTATAGCTTTAAGCTAGTTATAAAGAATCGCATTGAACATAAGTCGATCGTATTGTTGTCGAAGCAGGAATAAAAAATCTTTTATTTCCATTTGTATTCGCTTAAAATTCATATCGAAATTAGTCAAAATCGGCTTTGATTGTTCTCGGGGGTTCTGATTTTGACGTTTCTTTTTTATCGTAAATGAAAGGTCACTTATAAATAAACCTTATGAAAAGAATTTGATTCGGTTTTTTAACATTTGTAAAGTAGAGTAATTCGCCTATTTTTTATTTATTACGGGTTATGAGCGTATTATATTTTAAGTAATAATTTATTACTTAAAAGTGTATGTATGAATATAATATCTTTTAAGTTTTCATTAAGAAGGTTCTTGAGTACTAATATTTCGATTTTGTTAAAATAAATTGTTTCTATCACAGAAAGATTGTTAATATCGCAAGACTATAAACAAATGAATTAAATTTGTAAAATTGTTAACTAAAATAATGATTTAGTGCGATACCCTTTTTTTAAGAGGCACCCGCCATTACAGGGTGCTATGACCTCCCGGAATATGATGTTTCGGGATCTTTATTTAAGATACAATTAAATATATATACAGTTTCACAAAATAAAGCAATATATACAGTCTTTCACTTGGCCGGTCACGTACATTCGAAAATCCGTATCGGAATTTCGATTGGAAATACTGGTTCGGGATTCCGTAAATATATAAATAAATATTTCAGGACATTTATACACAGCGCCATCTAGTTCCAAGCTAAGCAGAAGCTTGTGTTATGGCAACTAGATAACGGAATAAATTACATATACATACTTTTCTTATGTAAACACATACATGCAATACATATCACACACATACGTTTTATTTTCGTTCGGAATAATTTCAATGCATAGGTCATCATACGATTCCGAATTAGAGTAAATTTTGAACTCGCGAGATATTATAATCTATCCGTATTTATTGAAAGTGCAACATGCAGTTATATCAATTACTAGCTGTTGCCCGCGACTCCGTCCGCGTTTACTTTCATTAAAAAATTATTCCTCTGGAAACGGGATAAAAAGTATCCTATGTCCTTCTCCTGGCTCTAAACTACCTCCCTGCGAATTTTCAGCTAAGTCGGTTCAGCCGTTCTTGAGTTATAAGTGAAGTAACTAACACGACTTTCTTTTATATATGTAGATTTGTAATGTACCATATTCTTGTGAATGTTTTCAAAAAAGTTATATAGAAAAATATTTTTAGTGGAAAGCGCAAGTTATTGCTCAAATAGTTTGTAATACAGGTAATAATTTATTAAGTAGAACATAAGATATAAAGTTACCGTAATTATTCCATTACAATGTGATATTAAGTTGTTAAGTTAAGATAGCTTTTGTACTTAGGTATTGTAAATAAATAAAACATTATTTCAAAAAATGTCTTTTATTTAAATAACATTATTATTATTATTAAGTAACAAATAAAGACTAGATATAATATTTACAAATGGTAATCAGTTTTCTTTAACACAATGTCATAACGTAATTATTAAATATTTATTTTATTTTATACAAAAATAATATCATATTTAAATATTCTCAGTATAGAACAAGTATCCGCCTTACTTCATCGCATAAAAAAAATTCACAGAGTAAATTATTTTTTTCATTTAAAATCAAACTCTGAAAAAATCTAACTTGCCTCCGTACTGGTAAATGACGTGATAAGACACGTTGACTGGTGTCATTCAAACCGTAAGCTAACAAATTTGATGCCTCTTTTTACTCTTGTCTCTGTCAGTGTGAAATATATGATTTTAAAGGTACTAACATTCGCTCTTGGAGGATATTTGTATGTTATTTAGTGACGAATAAACTACAAAACAAAAAAAATATTTTGCATTATAATTTTATATTTTATTTCAAATACAAATATAAATAAGACAATTAGTCCAAAGAGACATTTTTATATAATTTACTGAATTTATTTCATAATTCATAGTCCTTCGAGCCGGACAATATCTTAACCATATTAACGTTCAAATATAAACATGAAACTTTTATACTCTACTTATAAAATAGAATAATTATATCAAAACTATGTACAATAACACTTAAATTATGGTAAATTTTATAACGTGACTATGAAATATCAAAATCACTGGCACAGTGGTGAGTATTATTGCTATTATAAATTATAATTAATATTAATGAGGATACTATTTTTTCTATAAAAAAAAAAAAGTTGTCCATGAAATTGCCAACTATTATTATACAAAGCTATATATAATTTTGATAATAAGTTGGGTGTCAAAATCAAGAATGATTGGATTGTTAAGGACTTATTGTCTTTAATCTGGTTCACTTACACGCTTCTTTAAGGTACACTCAATGATAAATGCTGATAAACGAAATTGAAAGGAGAAAGTATTTTACTATAACGAATGTAAAAATGTTCACCAACTTTACTAAAGTTTGTATGCAAACTTATAACTTTAGTAGATTAGTTTGGCTGTACAAACCAACATCGACTTATTCCATGTCATTCTCTCTTAAACACAGCCTTTACAGATTTTACAAAGGACTGTAAGGCTAGTTGCACACGAGTCAGTTCCCAGTTAGGCGGCGTACACATGCGCGTATATCCAGGGCACGTAGTGCGCCACGTTGGTGTAGACGTCGGGCACGCCGCGCCGCGCGCATCCCGACCCGAACGACGTCAGCCCGCGCAGCTCCCACCGCCCTCCCGCCCCGCGCGCCCCGCCCCGGCACTGCAGGGGACCCCCGCTGTCACCCTGGAAGATAAGGTACCTTACAGGTCTATGAAGAAAGAAGCAGTCCAGACCATTGCTTGGTCCTGTAGATTCAATAATCTATTATACCAATATTTAACCACTATAAAGGTAAGAGTTTATCTGGTTCGAATTGAAAAAATAGTCTTGTGTTAAACAGTCCAATTGTCAAAAAAACGCTCGAATATAACATTACGCTGTGACTCGGTTGTAGACTTTGCTTGCATGCGCTGCGTAAACGGTTATGTAAAGTTACAAAAGAAAATGTATCAAAAATATTCCTCTTCAAAATATCTAAAAAAAGTCCACAAGACTACATGTCTATCTTTTTTTAGTAATCAAATTTACTCGTAAAAAAACGTACTAAAAATGCCATGTACGCTGAAGTTTTTAAAACATACTTTTCGAAACGATATTAAATAGAAATCGACGGGAACAGAGTCGCAAGCAGCAGCTAGTTAACTACCAACATAAGTTTAACCTAAGAATCTACAAGCAAAAGTTCATATGATATTTTAAATCATTTATCATAATCTCAAGCAGGAATCAATAGATGAAACAAATTGACTGACATCTGACTTGCAGACAGAGATCAGAGATAAGAATTGATTTGTCTTAACATTCCTCATGAGAAAGTTGCACGTCTTCTAAAATCAATTGAAGGTCAAACGGAATTTAATTAGATCTGTGATATGGGTGCTAATTTTGTAATCATTCGTTTTTATCTACGTTTGACTGTGACTCACTGTTTTCCAAATTTAGAGGAGAATATTGTAGATTTCTATGGGCAAATAATTTTTCAAAATCGATTCAGTAGATGGTACATTAATAAAACATTAAAAGTGCTAAGAAAATATAGACTGTATAAGACTAAAACAGGACTATATTATGCCACATTATAAAGATTAAGGAAAATTTATGACAAAGATGGCAACATAGTATAAAAGAAATCGAGAACAAAAATCCTAGACAAATTCAAAACCTACCACGCAAGCTCCCGTAGTCCCATCAGTGCTGCCAGCGCACAAGTGTCCCTCATTCAGCGGCAGACTCAACGAGTATTTATCCCTACACAACGTTAGCGGTAGTATCGGTACCTCTGCTTCCAACAAAACATCAGTTAGAGTCCCATTCGTTTGTTCCCTCCCCCACCCAGTAGTATAACATTCATCTTTTGCATCTATATCATTAGTGTCTTCAATAAATGGATCTATTTCTTCACCGAACATCAGTTTTTTATCACTTCTATCTATTTGAGGTTCTTTCCCGTGCCTGTTGCTAGGCGTTCTATCATCCACGTTAGCTCTAATCAGCTTAATAACACTGTCCAAAGTCGCACTGTCATACACTATATCTCCTGTATCGTCGCTACGTTTTTCGTCTGTCTGTCTCTCGTTCTCGTTAGATACACGTATGTTGTATTTCATGTTTTTATGTTTCTTTGTGAACGCTGAGAACACGTTTTTAGTGAGATTGTTGAGTTTTTCCAGATATTTTGTGGCTGAGTCGGGGTTGGGTTTCGGTTTGGGTTTTCGTTTCTCAGGTTTGGTGTAGCTTCGTTCGGTGTTGTAGTTGGTGACTGTAGGTTCGTAGGGCGGAAGGCAAATGGTTCTTATTCGACTGCCAGGGCTGACGTCTGCTGGCCGTGTTAGTTTCATTAGCGCTGAAATTAGATAGATAATGGTAGAATTATATCGGAAATAATTAATATTAATGATTATGAATTGCGTTAAGTCCTTAAAAAGGAGATCAGAGAGAATCAAGGCTTTTGCTATCTTTGCAATTACAGACTTATATTTTAACAATTTTTACCTGCAATATCAGTTCATATTATTTTTTATATCTTAAAATTATTGACAATAACTTGGATCAATACTATCTACAATCCTTGATAAGTCAGTCAAATATTATCTTTATTTAATTACCTATATCGTGCTGATAGTTATGAAAGCGATGATGGAGGACGATCTTCTCCACAGGTAGGTAGGCGCCACGCTGCTCAGCTCGATCCCACTCGCCGAGGACAGCCGTCCACAGCGCGGGGACTGGTAGGTTGAACAGTTCACTAGAAAAAAGTATTTTTGATTAAATGTATGAACTATGAAGATGCTATGTCCAACGGTTTCTTCCCTATAAAACCAGATCTGGATTTTTCTTTTAATTTTCTTCTATACAAACCTTGTCTTAACTAAATAAGAGTTATACAATTTGGATTATTAGGATGTCCAAATTCAATAATTTCATAACGTTTTTATAAAAAATAATTAATAGTTAGTAGTAAACACGGTTATAAATAATTTCACGTCAGCAACTTTAAAATCACGGTTCCTAACAAAGTAATAAGAAAAAAAAAAAGGCTATAATCAAACCGTATAAGATGATATAGGATGGGATAAACATATATGATTTATAATAGAGATATCTCAGAAAGTAATTGTCATTTACTTGTGTATACAATGCGCTGTGGTCAACAACCATAGCGGATGAATCAGCACTCCTCCGCACCAGTGGCCTATCAGACCATAATTTGGATGCAGCAGTTGAAGAGATACCTGAAAAGAATAAAAAAATCTAGTATTATCGCACTGATTAGATGATTCATTCAATCATTTCAATATCCGGCTCAAAGGACCAAAGAGTCAGGCCATCTTCATTGCGGTCCAGGGGAACACTATAGGGTTTCAGACGGTGTGAGTCAGACATAACCTACTTTCTTGCCCTGGAGTTGAAAGCATGCGTGAACATTTACCCACGGGAAAAAATATAGATACCAGCGATTACAATCTAAGTTTAACAATGTTAAGTGATCAGAAAAGTAAAAAATACATCCTGTGACAAAAATAAACAGTTAAAAATGGTGTATGTACCTTTCATAAAAGGATAATATTTATTAATGATATTTAAATGTATATTTAAAAAATAAAATAAGAATAGTTAAAGGTTTAAAATCTATTTGCATTAGTAGGTTCGGAAGACACCTGATTCCAAAAAGGAGACTACTAAATGAATGCATGTTTGAATAAATGGTAGTAAAACCTTACCTGCCACGGCCAGGCCCCCCTCTTGGATTCCCTCCCCTTGATGATGCGAAGTTGTCCCGCTGACCTCTCTCGAGGCTGCCTCGTATGCCTCCGGAGAGGTACTCCACATTCTACAAGAAATTATAACCATGCTTAATTATTTCTTAAGATTTTAAATTGCGTTCATTACATTTACTTTACTGAAAAGTTATCTCTAAGTATAGTACGCGTCATTTATGTTTAGCGATTGACGAGAATAGCTGCGCATCGGTAGAATCGCGCTCGTAATTAACGTATTGGTGCGAAAAAGACAACAAGACTGGGACAACCAATCAACACTCGCGCACCTGACGATCACGCGCCTCGCGCGCCGCACCGCTACCTCGATACCTTATTTTTGACTTCTGTGCAGGTTTTGTTCAGCGCTAAAGATTCGTGACACGTACTATAACAATCGATATAAATAGGTCATGGTGTTAGCCGGTTTTTTTGATGTTTTATTCTAGACCGAAGTAATACCGGCATATTAAGTATGCTATGTTCTCATCCAGGGTCTAATGTGGGTGCATGCAAAACTTTAGATTCTGCCTAAATGAAAAATAAACATTCACATTCTACATAATATATTAATATTGTTCTCAAACTTACGCCTGTCTAATATTAGATAGGATGAAAAACAATTAAATTACCATTAAAGTGACATTCAATACTAAGTCCACTTAATACTGATAGTTCATTATAATTCATAAGGATTTGCATTGTTTGTCTTCTTGCATAGATATTATTTCTTCCCTATGCTACAACACGATCATATATGTAAAATTAAAAAAAAATACTTGATCTTTAATTCCAACTATACTAACGTAATATCATTACTATCGACACTACAAATCAAAATGGTTCCTAATAAAATTGTCAACATCAATATTCAATCCATTAATTATTTAAATTGAATACGGAAAATAATATGGAAGTGATTAAAACGCAGGAAACACACATCAGATAGCGTCGCGTGTCGGCAAGTTACGGTAAGTTACGTTAAGTTACGGTAAGTTAGTGTAAGTAGTGTAATCGTTTTCCTAATAGCGTTTTGCATATAGGGAAAGTGACTGACGTTCGCCGACACAGCTGGTTTATACTGCGCGTTTTTTGACGTATAAATTTACATCCTACTATCCTATCCCACGCTACTCACAAAAAAACGGCTATACCGATTTAGTTAAAATTTAGTATGTAGAATGTAGATAGGTGGTACCCTCGATTAACGGTAAGTCGGGGTATTGCCCCGAAAGCGGGAACTAAGCGGGTAATAATTAAATAAATAATTTCGGGGAACGGCTAGTTGTTTATAAGTTATATCATAGCAGACATATTCGATTCGTCGATTTCTTCTGTCTGTTTCTAGGTATGCTTAGATCTTTAAAACTACCCCTCCGATTTTCGTGTGGTTTTTTTAAAAAGATAGAGAGATTTTTGAAAAAGGTATATATATAACATACATGTACAATATATACGTGCGAAGTCGGTCCTGGTATAGTATAGATATTATATTTGAATTTAACTATTTCCTTGGTTGTCATCGTCTTATAGAAAGTGAAATCGAGTACCGCTTTATTTACTAAGGGCGGTCGGAATATCAATGAGTCGTTACAGTCCCGTACAAATTGTACGAATTATATAATCGGAAATGTCGCCAATGAGGTAACACTTAGAAAGCTATTAGAGCTTAAATTCTTATCTGGCAACACTGATTTATTATCTCTTTTATGATTGCGACACCTGGATATATACAAAAATATCCTATATAATCAGAGGTGTAATCTACATTCGTTATTAATTTTATCCAAATTAATTCAGTAGTTTTTTCGCGACAGGGTTTCAAGCATACATACAGATACCATGCGCTTATAATATTAAGTATATATGTAAATAGCTACTTTAGAGTTATATTAAATATACTATATTATATTAGCTGTTGCCCGCGACTCCATCCGCGTTTACTTTCATAAAAATTTTATACCCCTGTAAACTGGATAAAAAGTATCCTATGTCCTTCTCCTGGTTCTAATCTACATTCTCACCAATTTTCAGCCAAATCAGTTGAGCCGTTATCGAGTTACCTATAAATGGTGTAACTAACACGACTTTCTTTTATATATTATTTTATTATTATTAAGGGAGACATACATTGTGAATGTTTTGTAATACTATGACGATTGAAAAGTGTTACTACATTTAACTTAGTTGAAGAAATATTTGGCTTTGACTTTGAATATTGTCCAAGTACGAGATGGAATTTAGCAAGAAAAGTTCCGTATCATTACGTATAGTAACCATCAAAAATGTTTAGCGATTGACGAGAATAGCTGCGCATCGGTAGAATCGCGCTCGTGGGTGCTCAAAGACAACACGACTGGGACAACCAATCAACGCTCGCGCACTCGACGATCACGCGCCCTGCGCGCCGCGCCGCTACCTCGATACCTTATTTTTGTCTTCTGCGGAGGTTTCGTTCACCGCTAAAGGTAATTGACGGTTACTATAAATATCGGAGCTTTAATAAAAACTTGTACCTATATAAAGATCATTCTTTGTATTAACATGAGTGAAGTGTTATTATAATAAATGATTAATTATTATTTATTACATACTTTTAATTTTACCACTTAGATATAACTCTAGAATGGTGCTAATTTTAATATACTTAAAACAATAGAATATCAGGCACAGATATAATAATACATTTGACTTTAAATTTAACATTACTAACTTAACTAATTTAAAAAATTAATTATAACTTTACAAAGTGAAACTAAATTTTGTAAGCTGTCCGAAACAAAATAAACTTATTTTAAGTTACTTAACATTCCTAAACAAAACATAATAGGATTTTCACAAATATGTAACACAAAACGTAAGACATTGAAGTGCAAATAAAGACAAACATTGAGTAATAGTTAGCACTTAACATGAATTATGTATGTCTTGTTGTTAAGTAATCATCGTCAGCTGTCACTGGTATGGTAAGGCTTTTGAAAGTTAGTGCTTTAACTTGACTAAGTTAAGATTCATTCGGTTTCTAAGACCCTAAGTTACTGATAATATGATTTTTGAAATTATGATGTATTGATTTAGGTATGAATAAATAATTTTGAATGGTTTGGATTTAAGTATAAATAAGTAATTATTCAATGTTTGTGACTACTTTAAGCTTTAAAGTTGTAGAGCTAGCTTAAAAATTCGGCTATTTGGAATGCTTAGTACCAAAAAACGAAACTTATTATGTATAACTTCAGACTGACAGCCTTAGTTTAATTTATAAGTTAAAATTTGAGATCATAACTTCCACCATATCAGATTTTCATACAATCCATAATAATATTATAAATGCGAAAGTATCTCTGTCTGTCTCGCTTTCACGTCAAAACTACTGCACCGATTTTAATGAAATTTGGTACACAGATCACTCACGCCACAGTGAGTGTTCCGGGATATATTTTATTGACTCCTGTAGTCATTGAAATACTGATTCATTTAAATAGAATCACGTAATAGTTTTTGCGTAAAGAAAGCCGGTTACAGCAGTCCACCGTAATTCACATAGATCGCAAAAATCCTATATTTTCTAAACACTTTGAAGCACTTGAAATTTATACCAAACGTCAGGCTCTTCGTTACATTAGTAGTGTTTGCTATGTGTGAAAGTAAATTATTGAGTCATTTGATTTTACTTATCAAATTCTAATTATAAATATTATATTATTAATTATTATTTTTATTACTTTTTTTTATACATATATAAAAATGAAACCCGTTTTCCGTTGCAACGACTTAACATAAAAACGACTTAACCGATTTGGCTGATTTTTTTTTTGTTGTATTATTTGTTATTCTTTAGAGAAGGTTCTTATGTAAGAAAAGATAAGCATTTCACTTTTTTGATATTTCATGATTATAGGGCGATACGAAGTTCGCCGGGTCAGCTGGTCTATCCGCGTCTATATAATATAGCTTCCGCGAAGTACGATATAAAATATTCTATGTGTTATTGTACGGTCGTTTTCTAGTTGCATAATAAATGTCAGCCAAACCCATTAATTTATTTTTTTATTAAATAGTCCTTCGCGCTTATAATACTAGCGACGAGCTCCGATTCAGCTCGCATATAACATGCATGTATTATACATATAAACCTTCCTTTTGAATGACTCTATCTATTAAAAAAAAATCGCAAGAAAATCGTTTGTGTAGTTTAAGCTTTAAGCGTACATAAGGACAGACAGAAGGAAGCCATTTTTTTATTATACAATGTAATGATGTCATTGATGACATAACATTTAGACCAAGAAACCACAAGAGCTATTAAAATAACCAATTTTCGGTCACGTCTGTAAATTTGGTCCGATTTCCATCAGACATCATGACGTAACTCAAGAACCACTATACCCAAGGTTTGCGGTCATGGTTACGTAATTTTATGTGCTTTAAATTAAATAAGTTCATTTAAAAACTGGCACAAGAGACTGTGGGACATTTAGATAATTTCACCTACGATTAAGTAAGAAAAAGAACATTTAATCCAGAAAACATGACATATACATTCAAACAGTATACAATAAATTAATCAGACAATAAAAAAATAATGACGGAAAAAGAGAAAAATTGTGTTATTTGTTTCGTAGGAGTATTTAGATCCCGAATGAATGAACCATTTTCTGTGTGTGGCGAAATAGTTTTAATTAAATAACTATGTTTATGGGTAATTATCAGGCCATGATATCGCTATCGGAAAGTGGAAAATGTTAAATATTTTCCAAGATCTCATCCTCAATATAAAATGTCTTAGCTAATAGAAAACTATGTATAGTACGCGTCACGAATCTTTAACGCTGATCGAAACCTGCGAAGTCAAATATAAGGTATCGAGGTAACGGCGCGGCGCGCGGGGCGCGTGATCGTCGGGTGCGCGAGCGTTGATTGGTTGTCCCAGTCGTGTTGTCTTTCTCGCACCAATACGTCAATTACGAGCGCGATTCTACCG
>DWAJ01003907.1:0-13890 GCA_018238005.1 Eurema mandarina
GCGTGATCGTCGGGTGCGCGAGCGTTGATTGGTTGTCCCAGTCGTGTTGTCTTTCCCGCACCAATACGTCAATTACGAGCGCGATTCTACCGATGCGCAGCTATTCTCGTCCAGCGCTAAACATTCGTGACGCGACCTTTACAGAAACATCTCACAAACACACACATACATAAACAAAAAAAACACACACACACACACAGCAAAGCACCGGAAGAGATCTATTCATATTACCGCTAAAATTAAGGCATCACATTGTTTAAGCAGCTGCCTATATTTGCTATCCTCTGACATTTCTGTGTTATATCAACAATTTCGCGTTTCAATATAATATAATTTTAATTATATTTGATTGTTCATATTAATAGGTCAATAGAAACAGATATTACTTAACTGTAGTATATATAAGTTTACACGACATAGCTTTAAGTTAAATAAAAACATACAGAAAATTATAAATAAATATAAAGAATAAAGAACACTTTATCGACTAACAAATAATAACGAAGAACTACGCAAACTTTATCAATTGGCGGCCTTATCGCTAGACAGCGGTATTTTCCAGGCAACCAGGGCGATAAGAATACATTATTTTAATGTATATAAAATATAGAACCAACTAATGTTACTTAATATTTTTTTTATTGTGCTTTATATTTTTAAAAGATTTTAGTTTTACCCATGAGGTTAATATTTAATTAAATACCTGTTACGAAAAGATACCTAAAATATATCTGAAATTAATTATGATTTTTATCACTTCAAAATCCTCAAGCTAAATAAGATAAGACAAATTTCAATAAGATGATAGTACATTCAGCACTGACTTCGCAATGCGAGACATCTCTATCATGTGACGTAAACATAGTGATGTACAGATATATCGATGATTTAACAAAATGTGCAAAAAATGTATCGATATTATTAGTCGTCTGTTTTAGATTAAAACTAATTCCTAAACGAATGTTATTTTTTTTTAAGATAATAAAGATTTTTAAAGATTATTTGTGTCCAATTTTATTTTATACATAACAACTGCGTCCTATTATTATTGTTAATCTAACCGTTTATTTCTAGTAAATTGTGATTCTCACTACATTATAGTAACTGTAAATATAAATTTTATTAATTAAGTGATCAGATCGCTTTCTCATTTTAAAACTGTGGCGATTTCTTTATTTATTTATCTAATATAATAATAAGTATAAATATAGCTGGATTTAACTAAAACTAAGCTAAAACACGATAACCATCTGTATAACTAAAATATATTTTTATTGTTAGGCTCACACATCATTAAAATTAGGATTTTTGACTTAAGAGACATAATATGCCTTACGTCACTGCCTTAAGCACATTTAAAATCACTATAGCTTCAGATATTATTGTATTTTCGTACAATACTGATCAATGACCCCTTTTTTCCAACTATTTTGTGGAAAACCTTTTCCGCTTTTTTCACTCCAGCTACCAGTGGCGCACATATACCAAAAATCATTTTTAAAAACTTGTGGTTTACAATTTTTCAAAGTCGAAATCAGGGTGCATTTAGTATCGTGAAAGACTGATTTATTGATAATTAATTAATCACATATTTACTCGAAGGTCTCTAGTGATAACCCATCTTGCAGAGGTGGTTATACCATATCTTTAAAAGTATTAATTATAAGATACTTTTATTATGTAGATCTAGGTCAGTGACAAACTATTATCGATAATAAAGTATAGAATAATCGATAATCGCACATCACTATTCCGGGCAGATGGCCGGCAGGTGACGTGCAGGTGATCGCCTTACTAGGCGACCGACGCCGAATCTTCGCGATCATACCCTGGATGATACTGATCTACTATGGATGGGTTTTAGTGATTTCTTTGTTACCTAGTAACCAACCTTTTTAAAGGATAAATGTGCACGCATACCTCTTGAAGTTGGGAAATCCTTAGCTAGTAGAAACCTTAGTAGCTAGGACGATTCTAACCAAGCGCATCCATTCTGAAAATTATAGAATAATTTGTTGTGGCCCATGGTTTTACCCGGAAAGTTCCCGTTCCCAGGACAATACCGAGATATAAAGTACCCTATGTGTTATCTATGTGTATCCAGGGTATCTTTCTCATCAGGGTATCTACCTATCTATAAACCAAATTTCAACTAAATCGGCCAAACCGTGTTTTGCGTGAAAGAATAACAAACATACATCAATAATTCTCACAATAACTTTCAAGGTAAATCTAGTGATTTGATGACGAAGGGTGGCTATGATTGTCAGTTTAATCTAACCTTCAAGTTTGACGGAAACAGTTTGGGAAGATTAAATGAATATTATCTATGGATCAAAATGTCAATCTATACAAGAGAATATGCATTTGGTTACTTGATATAATGAGGTATGTAACAATAATATTTATTGGTAAAGTTTTTATTTCATGTATGTTGGCGCTTTAAAGGATTTAATTCTATTTTTATAGAACGCGATATAAATAAAAAGTAATTCGAGGTTATCTACTAATTTAAATTGCCATATAATACTTCTTTCAAGACTTTCATACGTTGATATAAATTTAAATGAATAACGATTGTCGTTAGTATTGCCAGTCGGTAATTAATCGTCAATTAAGAGACAGATTGTACACGATAATTAACAATTATCTACAGCGATCCGGTTGAAATGTTTAAGGATATGAACATACTTATTTTGTTTTAAACTAACTATATTTTTTTATTAATCTATAATTACTTAAGGCTTATTTTTTGACATAAATCTCATACTGCTTTTCTTTTATATTTAGTCTTTCTTCTTAAGGCTGGTAACACATTCGAACGCATTAAGTATATACGTAGTACTATTGAGGCGATCGTCGTGACCTATTTTTTGTAATTATTTGCCTAAATAAACGATTTTAATTATATTATTATTTTAATATCAATTGGGGGATGTTATCACTATCAGGCGACCTGCTTACTTAACCATGGTGGCACCGAAGGTAACTCTTCAAGAATTCTAAATGCGTTTTAGAAAAAATAACTTAATATTTGTAAAAATCATGGGGTTATGGATAACATTTCTGTTAAAACTATGAATCTAAAAATTTTGTTTGTTGTTAGACAGACAATTACCATTAGAAGAATTGACTTATTTGTGAATTTCCGTTTGTATTAAGACTTAGTTAAGTACTTCACTTGAATTCCTAGCTAGCTTTGCATAGTTATAACGGGGAACCAAAGCTTATAAAAAATATAGGTTAACGACCTCGTAAAAAATATTCCATGGCTATTTCTTTATAAGCCGCTCCTCAGGACTGGATGAGCTAATTAAGATGTTATTGGGTTAATTTAATTGGTTCCAGTGTTCTTTGCAATAAACCGACTGGTAACTTTGTTTCTTTCGTTTCTGTTTAAGAAAGCATATCTTCAGATTATGTGTATAAAGCGTTGCATTTTACTTCGCAATTAAGTTCTTTATACGATTTATGTGATCTGCAGAACTTTAAATTAAAATAGTAAAATTGTCATTCAATGATTCCCTAAATTTTATTTATATTAACATTATGAATACAAAATATTATAAGGATGTGGGGATGTACGTTCCTCTTTTAGGCATAAAATTAATTAAAAATATAACATTGATGAACCTTACTTATACTTTTTTATTTACTAGCCGCCCCGGCTTCACTCGCATTTATTATGCATGTATATGCATAATATGAAACTTCCTCTTGAAACATTCTATCTAATGCAAAAACTGCATGATAATAACCGCGTGGTATTCAAGGTTTAAGCATACAAAGGGTCAAAAAAGCGACTTGGTTTTATACTATTTAGTGATATAATTACGTAAATAAAAATAAAACAGAAACCGCTAAATTGTTTATTGTACGGCTAAATGGTAAATGTAGATGAAGCCTAACACTACGACACGCCGTGAAAGGCAATGTCCCTGACGACGCGGATGGTGCACTCATTATTTAGATAACATCCTGGATGGTTAATAGAATGTGATTTATAGCTTCTTGCAAAATTCTACGAACCTACTACAGAATACTGGAGACGTTAGATAGTTTGTGTTTATTTTATTTATTTTTTTCTTATTATTTTTTTTTTTGTTGTATTTCAAACTTTAAATAATAAATGTTTTTTATATGGCAAATTAAATTTCATGGTTTTTACGTGCGTAATTTATTGAAACTGCGAGGCTGACAACCAGCGCTGCGCAATATCCCACTCTGTGTAGCATAAGCTGAGCCCTCTCCGTTCGCTGTTATTTGTTTATGTATGTACCTAACTGTATTATTTTAATGTTATATTAATAAAAGCAATAAAGAATTATTTTATTTATTTAGTTATAATATATCTAATTATACTCTGCGAAGGTTATCGTGAAGCAAGCGTAAGTTTGTATGCTGTATGTTTTGGTCGTTACAAGTCCGACATAATATTTTGATAATTGATAGTTTTCTGGCCCGTGGGTGATGATTTCCCTACTACACCGAAAAGTACTAAAAGGCAGTAGTCATATACTAACTAAAAACAATAAAAATACTAGATAAAGTATCTTAGGTCATAAAATATATCTTTCCACATCGACACACTAGGTTTTAAAAATTAATAGATAACATTCGATACTAAGTACTATCATTAACACAGAATTAAGATATTTAACATTTAACAGTAATGCCACTAGGAGGATTATCTAAGTAATAAAAATCTCGTACTTCATAATATGATAAAACAATTTCGCTCATATGAAAGCTACATGCCATTTGTATCATTTACGATTCTTTTACGATAAGTAATAACCGCTTTCGAAGCCTTAAACATTAAGTGAATTAACTTGTAACGTCGCATCTTTTATAATAATATGATTTATACCGATGTTTAATTATTACAGTTTTTTTAACTGGAATTTAAGAAAAAAAATTAAATAATTGATGTGCTATTTTGTTTACCTAGTTCAACAACAATTGACATAGATGAATATATAATATTATACAATAAATTCGAAATATTACAGATAATACAAAATTTAATTTACTTTATTTGCCAATAAATCATCCAAAAAATCTTTCGCACCCCGTTTTGCCTTTTTCTGGTTACGATCTATCTTTTTTTATTAAAAGACTAGCGACTATACATTATCTGTATAGTAACATTTTGTTTCAAAGAATTTTGTAATTGTGTAATTTTAAACAAAACACTGAATAGCTCGCTCATCTATAACCAACCAATGATAATATATAATAGATATGTTATACACCAACAGATCAACCGAAAATAGTGTTCCGCACAGCAGCGGCAGCACATATACATACAAGTCAAAACGATAGAAAAGAGATAAATGATATAACCAACAAGGAAAAAGAGATAGTTTTGTCAGTTGCACGTGCATTAATGCATTTAATCATAAGGGTAAGACGTCCTTCAAAATTTTGCGCTTATAACATATTTATTAAATATAATATCATTGATGTAACCCCTTTCAAATAACAATCACTACGGCTGTAATAAACCTCGTAAACTTCCGATATTCATAAAGAAGTTCGTACAAACGTATGCACGGGTATATCGAGGAATGACCAAGCTAAGGCGTGGGAATAAGGCCTCCTGCTCAATCCTTCCACCCCATTGTAGATAACACCTGTCGATCGCAGCTTTACTCAAAAAACATACTTTTTATCTTTCTTATAGGTAGGTACCTTATTTTTTTATTATGGCGATTATTTGGTAGATATTATGTTTAATGTTGGAAGCTGTTTATCATAAATCAATACGGAGACGTTTTGTGATACGGGTTTTTAAGTAGATTTAAGTAAGGATATTATAATATTATTATTAAAAGACGTGTTATTTACCCTTAACAATATGTTCATTCTGACGAAAGTTATAATTTGGGACATAAGTGACATAACCTATTTGTTGAAAGTAATTAATATCAAGCTAATTGTTTGAAAGAAGATTCATTCGATGAGAATTTATTTGTCAATTCTTTATTTTAGTACCTTCGCAGTTGTAAGATTTCTGTATAAAGTCTAATGTAGAGGCTTTATGACTCTATAAGATATCTTTATTATTTTCACTCTATAGAATATTGATTATATTTTTTATTATGCGTTAATATTTTCCTTTAATGATTAATCTGTTATATATAAGCATTGATGGTTTCATTGAATTGAGTCTAAAACTTTGAAGACCTTTTCGAAAATTATGTAATTTTTTTAAGTTGCACTATAACCGAGTCGACAGATTCTTTATAACCTCCAACTAAAGTATTATTAGACATATTTTCTAATTAGAAAAACTTCAAATGAGACTAATTTGATGCGATAGATGTCTTATTCGATTTCTTACTAAAAAACCAACCTACCGCCGCGTAAAATCGCGTAATGTCATCTAGGCAAGAATTATTTAAAGTTCACGTAAAAAATGCTGCGTAATTTAAATAAATTAGGTGGAACAGTGTCACGTACTATACGGGTAGGGCTAAGGTAAGGCTACCAAATTAAATGTCGTTATCGGCTTCTTAATTGGTTGTTTTAAACTACTTTTTCTTTTGTAAGGGTTACGTTAGTTAAAACTCTATTAAAAGTATGGTATAAGGAAAAGTAGAGATTTCGGTTCATCATAGAAGAGTTCATGCGATAACAAATAATATTGGTGTTTTAAAATTAAACCTTTTCTTAAATAGATTTTCTATTAAAATAGCTTTAGTCAAAACAAAGTTTTTTTTTATATTTTCAGGACATTTATACACAGCGCCATCTAGTTCCAAGTTAAGCAGAACCTTGTGTTATGGCAACTAGGTAACGGAATAAATTACATATACATACTTTACTTTTGTAAATACATACATACAATACATAGCAACATCCAGACCCCAGAAAAATACAAATGTAAGTTACAAATATAATTTTTCCACCGAACCCTCATTCCAATCGAACCCACGACCCTTCGAGCAGAAAGCAGTTCTTCTACCACTGCGCCAAGCGGTCGTCTTATTATTATTATGTTTTAATTTTAATTTTGGCAACAAACAGTTTTATAATTTAACCAACATCTCGTCAATTAATAGTAGTATAGCTATAAATAGACCTCTCTTAAACGATCAATTAAAACTCGGTTGAATGAAACATATCGTCTTGTTAGAATAAAATGCCAACATACGAGTTCTAATAATAACTAAAGGAAGATACGAGCATTTTTTCTGACACAGTAGGTAAATGGGCAACACCTGGATATCAATCGAATACTAAACATACAACTAGTTCTCATATATTATATTGAAAATACTTTTAGCTTTTATGCGCGTATTCCCTTGCTTGCTTCGATAATTAAAAAATATTAGCTTTCTTTAATAAAAAATAGCCTATGTTTGGTCCAGTAGGATTTTAGATGAAATCGTAACAAAATCGTACAAAAATAACCTACACTCTGAGATTGTTGTAATTTCTTATTTTTTTGGTGTACAATAGAGACTTTTTAACATTATTATTAAATCCATCCAATGACTACTTCCCATCAGGTGGCTCGTCTGCTCAACGTGCAATGTTGCAATGTTGTAAAAAAATGCATGCTTTATTTTTTAACACCACCTCGAAAACATTCATCACAACATAGCTTAAAACAAAGTCGCTTTTTCTGTCACTATATTCCTATCTATATACTAATATATAAAGCTGAAGAGTTTGTTTGTTTGAACGCGCTAATCTCAGGAACTACTGGTTCGAATTCAAAAATTATTTTTTTATTGAATAGACAATTTATCGAGGAAGGCTTTAGGCTACATAACATCACGCTGCGACTAATAGGAGCGAAGAAATAATGGAAAAAAAATCAACGGGGACGAAGTCGCGAGCAACAGCTAGTGTATGTATATAAATCTTTAGAACTACGCAACCGATTCCCACTCGGCTTTTGATAGATAGAGTGATTCAATAGGAAGGTTTATATGTATAATACATGCATAACAAATGCGAGCGAAGCCGTGGCACATCGTTAGTAATACTAACATAAAAACTGGCTCGTAATCTCAATCATTACATAACATATCTCAAATCTCGAAGACAGTAACCTGCTCTTATTTTTTCCACTTCCTTAAGAACAGGCGGTTCCGCACAGGAAGGCGAAAGGGTCCTTTTTGTATTTCCGGCTCTTATGAAGAAGGTGCATGTTAACCTTGGCATCATATTTCACTCGAAGGGCGAAATGACACCCAAATATTGTATGGTACGCGAAAATATTTGAATTCCTGCTGTCCTACTTATTAGTGGAGTACCTCACTTACGTGCTGGTGTATTGATTTGAAACTATATAACATTTGTCCTTGATATTGAGTGATATAAACCCACAGAGATGGTCTTGGAAGTGGCATTCGTAGAAGAGTCTCTCTTCTAGTGTAGAATAGAGATATTCTAGAGAGACCTATCTCTATTTACCATGGCTTTAAATTTCCAAATATTAGTTTGGGAAAGACAGACAGCAGAGAGTTGCACTCTCAATTATAATTATTTATATGTATATTGCAATACACTAATTCGTGATATTGAAAGCTTTAAAGCGGCTCACTTATGATTTTGTTTTATAGATTTTTTGTAACATATTTAAGAATATAAAAGAATATACAAGTATAACTGCATTTTCACCAATTGCAATGATGTTATAGTGGGGTAAAAGTGTTCTCTTTTCATGTTAAACTTGGCGTTTCCTACTAAATAAAAAGACTAAACAAACACGATAGTTTAGACATGTGTATTTTTATTGCAACTTAATGATCTTAAGAATTTTCACTAATGATGTAATAATAAATTATTCAAAACAAATATAAAGGGAAAATGTTAGCAACGACAGGTGAAGCTAGTCGATTCTAAATAAAATAAACATTAAAAGTGCCATTAAGCGTTAATTCTATAAAGTATGGCCGAAACAATATACTTAAGCATATAATTTACCTAAAAGATTAAAAGACAGATGTTAGAGCAATCTAACCACTTGCATCGAACGATTTATTTTTTCCAACGCCATGTGGATTACTGTCTGGAAACTTTTTCACCGTCATATTTGCATCCAAAGACATATGCCGAATATTCTGGAAAAAATCTTTCTTGAAAAAATCTGGGAAAAAACCCTCAAGGAGCGACAGATGTACGAAAAGAAACACGGGCAAGCACGTGCCATCTGCCAAATCTCCTAAGAAACACGCACACATGGATAGATAAGTTCTATTCTGTGTGAAAAAATCTACAACGTGACGCACACACGCGCGCGATGTATCGAAGATCGGCGCACGCGCCGCGGCAGATGGTGCCCTGTGATTGGTCGAAGTGTTTGAATTTGGAACTTCCGTACAATACAAGATAAGGAATATGACTTATAGGACAAACAGGCGAATCGATTTGTGTACATTGTCCGAATTGTATGGGCACAATCATTTGTATAGAAAATGAGATACCGTCTTCGCTAGCTGTATTATACCTTATAAATTAAAATGTACATCATATCTATCTTCCAATGCCAAAAATAATTTATATATTAGCTTAATGTCAATGTTATTTATTCCATAATGATGGACAAAAGCTTGTATGGAAGAGGAATTATTTGAATTTTGGTTTACTAAGGATAGAACGTAATCACATGAGTAAATAGCTTAGAATTTAAAGAAATGATATGTATAATATACATATATGATCTACCATCGAAAACGCTAACAATCAAACACGTAGTGTTAGTAATCAGATGGTTAATCTTTAGGATTTATAAAGATATGTGTAACATTAGCGTTTCACGTAAAAGTCTCTCTTTAACTTTAAAAAATAATTAATACGAAGCTTTCGTCAATAAGAAGTATATAAGGTTAGTTCTTTTGTTTGTGACGTTGCAGGGTGTATAGTCTTCGCGGAGGAGTCTTCGAAGATGCCGGTCACGCTACCCGCCAGTATGAGACGAAAAACAGCGAGGTTTTGTTCGATAGAACTACCTACGACATAACCTACGTTCCTTTCCTCGTGGCCAATAGGTATCCTATGAGGATACTACTATAGATAACGGTGTAGATATAGTATGCTACTGCGCCAATTTTACTATACTATATATACTATACCAATAAAATGCCTCATTATTTTGCCTTACGTTAACTCAACTATGTTGGTTACCCGAGAAAAACCGCGGTCCATAGCTAGTTTTATATACTATAGAGCCTTTTTATTTACTTTAAAAACATTCCCATTAATCGCGAACAGTTCACAGCTGAAAAACTCTTTTGTCAGTACCATCTCAAATAAAAACGTTTTTGAACATATTCTTACAATCCTTAGACTTAGTATGCTTTAAGAAATATCAAAGGACTTAGATTCTTAAGGATCTTGCTACCTGAGACCGGCAGCTGCAGTTACATCGATCGAGTTTTGCGTCCCTTTTTTATCTGTATGTTTGTTGTATGTGTGTCCCTTTCTTGATAAGATATGAAAATTTAGAAGACATTTGAGGTTATAAATGGTTGCAATTTTTGAGATATGAACTATCTGAGGTACAAATTAACTGGGTGCAAACGTAATGTTTTTTTGATGTTTTGGTCGTTATTGTAATTAATATTTTATGGTATAGGATAAGAGGTAAGTGGCAAGGAGGTTAGTTTAGTCTTTACTGAGAGTATTTAAGCTAAAAAGAGTTTTTTAATATGAGGTTTTATGGAAGACACTAATTTTAACAAACTTCCTTTTATAAATATGAATGCGTCCATGCTAATTTATATTCTATACTAATATTATAAAGAAGTAAAGTCTGAGTATTTGTTAAATTGTAAGGCGTAATAATCCAATGAACCGATTTTAAAAATTCTTTCACCAATAGAAAGCCACATTATTGCTGAGTTTCATAATCTATATAAAAAAAGGATTTTTAACATTATGCCCAACGAAGTGGGCACGGGTCATCTAGTTGTTAATAAAAAACTTAAGATAAAACTTAAGATAAAAAACTTAAGATTAAGAAACTTAAAAATAATTATTTTCAATCCTGCATTACAACTACATATAGCAGCCAGTTAAATTAAAAATCTTCAATATTTGTAATTTGAAATAATTAACCAACTCCAATTAGTCAAATGATATACTATTTCATCGAAACGATATCATTAGACCATTTTTACATAATATCAATGAATTAATAAACTTAACCGATCTTGATATTTATAAATTATTTTAAAGTATCGTTACGTAGTTTGTACAGTAATTACGTCTATAATGAGATTGTAACTAATATGGGAATGATTATTTCAGTTGATATGAATATTAATTGATCTTGATAATGATATCAAAGGCGGATTAAGGCTGAGAGATCTCGAAAGTAAACCTTTTTCGTAGATTTAATTAATATCCTCCCACGTAGTATTATTTTTAAAACAGATTTTGAGCACTCATATGGCTCGGTGGTATTATAAATAATTGTCATTTTTTGTTTAATAGATTTAATCTAAAGAAGTTTGTTACAATGTTGATTTTTATTTGAGAATTGGTTAGCGTTCTTCCTTAGTGGAAAAATGTTCGAGCTTTGATACTTCTCTTTTATTTTGTTAAGGGTTATTTACAAATATGTTTTTATTAAAAGCGACTCTAAGTACATAAAATGTTCTTTTATCATGTTTTAAATATACTTTGAGACACAAGATGGATATTATCAATCTATATCTCAACTTGAATCTTAATAAAAAATATATAAATTTGAAGATTTGCAAATTTTCTTACAATACTCAAATCATTGTTCGATCTTAACTACGATTTTAAACTCTATCCCATACAAATAGAGTCCATAATCCAATAGAGTCCGAATCAGCTGACTATCAGCTGATTCCCAGGATACACACGTGTTCTTGCGATTTTTTTCTAACCTTAAAAAAGTTTTTGTCTGTTTGTGCAATAGCGTGGGAACGGTTCTACCACGTGCAACGATCTACCTGGCTTGGTTTGGAATAAAAATGATTGGTGACAGTCTTATAATATGTATGATAGCGTGGTCTCATTGATGTCCTGTAGTGACATTTAGACATCAAAAGACGCACGTGTATGAAGAATATTGAATCGCAATGAAACCTCATTTGTGACATTTGACGTATTTTAATGCATCACAAAAAAATTATAAGAAGGCACTTTCCATACATTATTTGTTATATCCTTCAATGGCTAATGTGTTATGCAATTATTTCAGACTAGCTTTTGCCCGCGACTCAGTCCGCGTGGACTTTCATATAAACTTTGACCCCCCCTTTCGTCCCTTATAACCCTTTTTCCAGTTGATAAGTAGCCTATGTTACTCTCCATCTCTTCAACTAACTGTATGCCAAAAATCAGGTCGATTGATTGCTTAGCTACGGCGTGAAGGAAGGACAAACAAACACACTTTCACATTTATAATATTAAAAAAAAAATTCACATTTAATTTTCACATTTATAAAAAAAAATAAAATTCATTTTCACTTCTTTTCTCGTATTATTATAGTCCTAAAACCAGTATAGATTACAGTGTATATTTCTCTAACTTTTCTCTTACTTAATATTCGTAAAGCCTTTATATAATTTATAATATATTTACCTTGTCTGAGTTTTATTCCCTCCATAATGATACGATAAAAATGACTTTACCTACAGCAATTTATCAACCTACGCTCGTAAACAACTTTTAATTTTATTTCATTGTAGTATGTTAAAAAATGTAGGTGTTTTGCATACACTACAGCCAGTAAGGTCAGCAACGACGTAAAAAATAGAATTGAATTTTAATCGCCCTTTATTTATAGATTGCTGTAAATTATTATACCATTAAGTATAAAACACTCTCGTGCTCAGAACGAATTCTCCAGGTATGGTCAAGTAACATATAGTAATCATATATTAATACTATTGTAGTACAATTTCAAAGTCTTAATTAAATTGAATTAAAGTTATTGGGACATTTAGAGTTAGATGTTATGTTAACTAGAATTATAAGTCAATTAAATAGGAAACGAAATTATGGCGCCATTTTAAGTGACAACAAGGAGTTCTTTTCTTTGCAAGAATATTTATCTGTGAAATGAAGGAGACTTAAAATTTATTATTGAATTAAATAGTGTGAATGTATAAATGCAATTGCTAATACAAATTTATGTTTGCATGTAAAACAAAAAGACCATAATTTATCAGGCGTGTTAATATTCTTTAGTGAATTTAAATGATGAAAGAAATGCATGATGATGACTAAGATGTTTGTATTAAATTATAGACATTTAAATTAAAATTAAAAAGTAATAAAGTAATAAGGCAACCCTGAACATGTACGTATGTATTTACGTTCATTTAACAAAGTCGGGAACAATTTTAAAATAGTTAAAGTTATTTTACGAAAATTTTGAGGTTTGTAGCTTTATGAGATTGTCGGTATTCACGAGTAAAATAACGATTAAATTATCAAAAAATGTGTAAAACACTTTTCAGAATATACTTTGTCGTACGAAGACGTTTCCAACGAATTCAGACGAGTAGGTGTAGGATAAGTTTAAGATTACAGATTGGATAGTTACAGCGTGAACGAAGTCGCGGCAGACCAGCTAGTCTATACTAATACTAATATATAAAGCTGAAGAGTTTGATTGTTTGTTTGAACGCGCTAAGCTCAGGAACTACTGGTTCGAATTGAAAAATTATTTTTTAATTGAATGGACAATTTATCGAGGAAGGCTTTAGGCTACATAACATCACGCTGCGACTAATAGAAGCGAAGAAATAATGGAAAATGAAAACGACGGGGACGAAGTCACGAGCAACGGCTAGTTATAAATAAAACTTAAAGTATCCAACTCGGCATAGCCTAAATATTCAGTAATACCGTTTTAATTGGGCGAACGAAAGGCGGCCTTGCTTTGTGCT
>DWAJ01003908.1:0-13886 GCA_018238005.1 Eurema mandarina
CGTGCCGTTGCGCGCGCCCATCACCAGCGAGCCGGGGTCGTAGTACGGGATCACGTACTGCCCCTGCCCGTTCACCTGTTGCTCGCCGCCCTGCGGCGTCAGCGGCCGCCGCGGCTGCTGCGCCTGCTGCTGCGCCGGCTGGGCCACTAGGCCGGGGTACACGCCCCACGGCGCCGCTACGCCGTAGTACGGCGGCACGCCCGCGATCAGTGCGCTCACGTACGGCGCGCCCTCTTGTCCGGCGTTGATCACGTAAGGGGCCTGCGTGAACGCCTGCTGGGCGGCCAGCTGCTGTTGCAATTGGAACTGTTGCTGTTGCTGCTGTTGCAGCAGTTGGAGTTGTGCCGCTGCCGCTTGTCCTCCCGCCGCCGCCGCTTGCTGAGACCGGAATAATTGCTGCAAAAAACAATAGTTATTAAAACTATTACCAATTATACAAACTAAATAAAGATATTATAAGAACGAAAAATAGCACCAACATAAGCAGCGCTGCTAGGTTTATTTATTGTAAGTTAGCACGTAGGTATTTAAATAGAATCGTTTTAATTCTTATCTGTTTTAACTTTCAAATTCCTATTTATTTCAATTTCAAATTTGCAGCATTAACTATAATCCATACTTATATTATAAATGCGAAAGTAAGTCTCGTCTGTCGGTCTGTCTGTCTGTCCTTTCATCACACTAAAAAAAAGTTTATATGAAAGTCACGCGGACGGAGTCGCCGGCAACAGCTATCCATACTTCCATACTAATATTATAAATGCGAAAGTGTCTCTGTCTGTCTGTCTGTCTTTCCATCACGCTAAAACTACTGAACCGATTAGAACGAAATTTGGTACAAAGATAGTCTAGAGCCTGTGGGCTACATAGATTTTATCTGGAAAAGGGGTTGGAGGGGTGAAAGTTAAGTTCATGCGGACGGAGTCGCCGGCAACAGCTAGCTAATAATAAAAAATAAAAATGTACATTTTTTGATAAATGAATAAACCTATACAATTTCCGTCTTCACTTTGTGTTTGCTATACGCGGATACGGTTTATCCGGTTATTACAGGAAATACTTGTAGGATTTTTTTTGACAATAATCGTTGCAATGTATTCTTATTTAAGCATTCAATTGATCTGAGCACACACACATAAAAAGGTACGAGTATATCTAATAGTAGTAATATCTTAAGGCATTAATACTGACAGGCTCGGCACGGTATAACGGTTATAATTTTTCCCATAGTGAAGTATTCATTTAATTACGCGATATTGGTAACACTACTTGGTTGTTACTTTAAGTACGCCAAAGCTTACGCTAAGCTTTAAATTAAATTCATAAAGAATCGTATCATTTATTACTTTTTATTCAATACAGCGTTGCTCGAGGGTTGGCCGCCGTGAAACGAGCTAATTAACACAATCGTTTAAAAACTTAATAACAAGGGATGCTGCTGTCCGACGCATGTGCCTCTACCGGCTTACGGCATTATCTCTTGTCTGGCTTTCCGCAAATAAAAATATAAGTTCTGGCACATAACATTTGTTAGATGGATGAAAAATAACAGCCTAACATTGAGAAAATAATACATCCTTATTTTTGAATCTAAATATACCCTCTTTTTGTTTGGAGCACGTATAAATTGCATAAAAAATTAATTAAATTTTAATATAAGTATATAAATATATTCCCCCGCCCTAGAAGTTTGTATGTACCGTTTTAGGGTCATAATATAATATATGTATATGACATCGCGGCTTTATTTCGTATCAATAATTAATTTAAAATTTATTAATTTCTCCCGTCTATGATATACTGTCCGATTACAAAAGTATATAAACACATTTAAACTTACAAATAATCAACCAGAGGACAAACGGGTGGAAAATTTTACTAGTGGGGCGTTTTGGAATGTGTTTCTTTAGCATTCGACTGTATATGACCGATCGGCTAACGAAATGAATGACTATTCGCTGAGACGGTATTAAGTCATCTAGAATGTACTAGTTTGGTTTACCTGTTGGGAAGAGATTAGTTGGCTCAGTTCCAGCAACGCTGGTTGCGGGCTAGTAAACACAGTGAAACATTGGCCATACAAACGCCGTTCGTGCCACTGCTTCTATTGCTACCACCTGTGCGCCAATCTTATATTGATGGCTAAACAAAACTGATCTTGCGGATAGGTAACGTTTGTTTATCATAGTTATTTTAATCCGATTTCTGCGAAGTATCAATGTGTTTATTTTTACGGAAATTATAAACTCTCTGAAGTATATTTTTTTAACATTTAGCCCAAATACTAAGACTTGTAACACTCATTTTCACTAACCTTTTAAAATACTCAACCGTGATTAGTAAGTCTCGTCAGAAACTCGAAGAGATAAAATTTCCAACAGATGCCAGGCACCATCGTCGTAATTTTAATTACGGAGCTACTACATTCGGGTGCCTATTTTATTTTTCATTAGCTAATTGACACGAAATGATTATCTAACGTCGTAACTTTGCGGCGGATAAACCCACAGTCTCGTTCGGTCGGGGTGTCGCCTTTGATCTCCAGCTTCGGATACGGATTCCATGGCAATTTAATTCATCGGGATGTTGTAATTAAGAGGTGTGCGGGCGCGGTACCTGCACGTGCACAGAGCAACTTGACCGCAACAAAATTAAGTCGCTTCTGTCGCAGCACGGTGGAAGCAAGGAAGCGTCTCGCATTCAATTAGACGCTCAGTAATCCGGCTACGGCTGCGGCGAGCTCCAATACCAATTACAGGGTTATTAGTGACAAAACACGTGCTCGGCTCTGTTCGCTTTACTTACAACTAAGCTACAAACATTTGATTTGTCATGTCATGTCCGAAGCAATATGAAACATGTATTTTTTACCCATTTGATATTTTCCCGGAATGGAAGCATTAGATATAATTGGTTGTAGCTACTGAGATATCCTATAACAGTAAAATTACGTGAAAAAGAACCTGCCTTTTAGAAACAATATTTTGTAACCCGCTCTTGATTTGTCAGAGTCGGTAGTCAGCAAACCATTTATTAGCAATGTAATTAAGTGTATATTTGCCGATTCACGGAACGGAGGTGAAAATGAGTATTAGTATAGAACACAGTTCGTGTTGGATAGCATTTATTATTTACAAGCCTGATGACGAGGAGACGCTACTCTATGTTCCCGCGAGAATAGCACTTTCCAGGCGTCGGCAAACAAATTACGCGACAAAGCAATCAATTACAAGAACGAGAGAATGTAGCCGTGCCTCTTGAATCGAACGCTCCGTCAACAAGAACCTTTTAGCGGTGGAAGAATTGCTCCAACTACGTGCGCATTATCAATACTTTAAAAAATGAACAAATTTGTGTGCTACAACATTTTAGACAGAAATAGATGGAAGATTTTTAAAAACGATTGTGCAGAAAATTAGCTTTTGCCGAGCAAATTGTTGTTGTCGGGGTCGGAAGTCAAAATAAGATTAGAGGGATATCCACGGTCTCGTGTTCCGGCTTCTTCAAGGGAGGTTAGCGTGTATCACTTTGTAACAAGTTTATCTGCCCCGCAGGCTGCTTCTCTCTCATCTTTTTCGACATTTGATGGGAAATATAATCAATTTCATCAAAACCATTTGTGAAACAAGTCAAGTTAAGTATTATTTTGTATCACGCGCACTCGTTTGCAACGTTTTATTTAATCAAAAACGATGATAAGTTCATTGTTTGCGTTCAAGTTAAATACTTTTTTTCTTATATTAATTACAACTTCTGATTGGATATCTCGTGCTACCTTCGAAATAGAGAGCCTGTAGATTTTCGCGAAAAGGTGGCAAAGGGCGAGGGCGGGCACAAGTTGGGCGGAGCAAGCCACGCCTTCATCGCCCACGCCCTGCCAGAATATCAACTATATAATTACTATTTACAGACATTTCTATATATTGAATATGAAAATTTCTATTTGATATTCATTTGGACCTAGGCAATACGTACTCTTAAGATTTTTTACAAGATTGAGTTAAACAATGGTATAATCTAAATTAAGCAAATTACATACAAAACAAGTAGGTACCTACATACATTAATTTAAGTCTACCTAATTATCTATTTATAAATGTTCTTCTAAAAAAATATTGAATGAAGAACTATTCATTATTCGATATAAATAAGCATAATCAGCATCCACCCCATATATGGAATTAATTAATGAAAACTGTTTAACACATATAAGAGAACTTAATGTATTTTATTAATTCGTTTGAGATGGACGTATCGTAAGCCTAATATTTAGTCTTTTTATAAATTCTTCTCGTTAACGAACATATTCGTGCAAAAGTCGAAGTCTTGCGGTGGTGCGGGTGCGGTCGGTCGGGCGATGCTTTTATCAAAATGAGCGGCGCGCCCAGACACCGCGCCCCTGTCGTAAACGACTTCGGCCATCACCGCATCAACGGCTCCGAAGCCGCACCTCGCTGTCACACACCCTTATAATTCACCCTTCGCGATATCAATCATATTTCCACTATTTTTATTTTTCAAGAGCTTGCTATCTATATCTTGTTTAAATAAATGTGTTGTTTTGACTTAGCTTTCCATAATAGTGGTAGGGTAGAACAAACATAAAACAACAGTCCCTGGATACTGCATAAGCTCCCCCAAAATACAGTGCGGAATAGTAAAAAGGCATAAGTATTCGGCCTGAATCTTAAGGATTACATAGATCAACCGTCCGTTGGATAGCATTTGTATGGCAACAATAGGACAACATTTAAACGTAAAATTTGAGACTAAATATTTATAACAATTGTATTTTGTGAAAGCTACAATTTGTATTTAAGTTTATTTCGCAATATGAAATCTAATTCCGTTTGTTAAACAACGATCAGCATGGTAATGGTTGTAAATCAGTTTACGACACAAGCAATTGGTCAGGCGGCCGAGGTGAGGACGCTACTGAGCGGCGTAACACCACTATATGTATGCACGTTAGTATTCGAGAGCTGGTCTTTAAGTTCGACTTAAAACGATGGTGGACGACAGATAGAGATGAGAAACAAGTTGTCAATAAAATACGCAAAGGCACGCTACAATTATAATCAATTATATTTTCATATATGCTCAAAACGTAACGTAAGGTAAAAGTGCATGTAAAAGTATGCACTTATTCCTGTATATTAAAAAGGGTTTAATAAGACACTACAAGTTCTTCAAACTAGTGCCCGTTTGATACTTACATCGATATCTATACTAATATTATAAAACTAAGTTTTTCTTTGTTTGAATCGTTAATCACTGGAACTACTGGTTTGATTTTTTTGTGTTGGATAGACATTTATCAAGGAAGACTTTAAGCTATATAATATCCCGCCGCTGCTACCAGTAAGAATGGAACATAAGTGAAAAATAAATAATTAAGGCATCTAAAGGTACCTAAATAGTATAAACTTTACCTTGCTGGAGGAACAAGAATAAAAACGAAACATTAGGGATGCGAAGGTGGTGAAAATATGAATATATTACACAGCAAAACGGGCAAAGTAATCATACGCACGCAAGAAACCGGGCTCTACGCCTTGCACACGTACAAAATCTTATTTGTAAAACCAATAATTCACCTCCATACACTTTAATTTCAGGCTATTTAGAGAATAATAAAATATGCGGTAAAATATGGCATTCATGGGGTATGAGGAGATATTAACGTTATTGTGAGCAATTGCAAAGGCAAATATACTACTGATATTTGAATTTAAACATTTATGTAGGTATGTAGGACAATCGTATTATGTGTAGGTATAGGTATGCCTAGATACTCATAAGACGGTAACGAAATGATGTAACAAAGTGGCACGTAAGGCCCCGGGTCGCACTCTGGCATCAATTTCGGCCTAACTGGACTCATAACGTAACAACCCCAGGCCTTTACTAATTTACTTGAAACAACTATTTTACCACGCCTGCTGAAAACAATTTATATTTATGTTAAGTTTTCATTATTTCTGACTGTTAAAAATAACCAAGAAAATGTTTCAAATTCAAAATTAATTTTCATAAAATAAGCTAAAGGAAAATAAGCAAAGCAATGTAATTATGCCGCTCGAAATGGTAGAAGGATAGCGAAATAGCTTCCTTAAAACCAGTTTGAGGAGCCTTTAAAAAGTTCGAAACTTGATAATAGCAATTTCATAGCTATTGCCAAGCTTTTCTATAATTAAAAAATAATTGATTTCGTTAAGATTTGGACGATATGGTATGAACATTGAACACGTTCTTTCCTAAAATACATTGAAGAAAAATATCCTGGTAAGAAAAAACTATCATATTCTACGGTTTTATATCAGACTTGATATAACAATATAAAGACTAACTTTGTCATAGTCGAAGAGTGAACCGTATTGTGATAATTTAAAATTACGATTTTTCGACAAAACGTCATTACCCGTTTCTTGAAGAGTTTCAGGCGAACAAGCAGTATTTCTAAAGGTTTCTTTTAATAATCAGAAGTCGTTTAAAGTAATTTTAAAATTCGTTTATAATTCTCAGCATGGGAATATTATAATTATTTTAGCGATTACCTCTGAGACAAAAGATAAATAATTTTGATTACATGAAGTAGAGCTGGTACCTGGTTTTAAGTTTTCGTTTATATAACCAAAATTATTGGAAAAGATAGGTACACATAACCTATGATTTAAAAAAACAATGATGATGACTGATTTCAATAATACCCGGTTATGCAGGTAAAAGTTAGTTATAATTAAAAAATGAGCACTTCATTAAAATAAATTAAAAACAAAATATATGTAATTAAATTAGTATAATTATAAAAATCTAACAGTATTTCTGTAAAGCTGTTAGTTTAACTTTAGCGCGAACGTCAGTGCGATGAACTCGTATCTAACGGTACTTCGATCTCGTTCAAACATTCTGTATAAAGTATTAAAACACATACCTAATCTATAATACATCCTTGTACCCATATATATTAATTACAATTTAAAATACAATTTTTTTACATAAATTTAATTGACAAAAATAAAAGCAAGTATGAGGAAAGAGCGGCAGAAAGCAAAACGGAGACAAGATCGACAAGGTGAATGGACGCACGAAGTGTGCCACGCGCCAGAGAAATACTTCGATGGATACCGTTAGTGGAACGCGGTCATACCACCGCAATCGTGGTACTGCTGTTGGAGTTATACATTTTATATCTAAACAAATTGTGCTTCAAAGAACCTGAGGAGATGTATATTTAGTGAGAAGAGTTTTCAACGTTGAAAGGTTAACAAAAACAAAGAACCACCTCTTGGTTGTGTACCGTGGTAATCGGAGCATTTCTAATACCCACGCTTTGATTCGGTTTCACCGCACGCTTCTTGCCTTCGTTTCTTACCTATTCGTTTTGCGAAATCGTTTGAAATATGATAACGTTGAATCGAGTGCCGAGAGTCGTAAGTTCTCACGAAACTTCACACGGTCTTCTTGCAGTCAGTTAGCTATTGAATTCCCTTATTACAATTGGCAGATCTACAACGGTGTAGCTTTACTCGGCAAAAGAAATAGCACCATAAAATAGAGCCCAAGCGAAAGGTAAAATATTCTATGATTTGTAAGGTTTGCAGTAAAGTTTCTTTATGGCGGCATCGCGGTAAATGCGGACAAATGAATATTTTTCACAATAATTATGTTGAGCAAAGCAGGTAAGGCGTGAAGCGCATCGGCGCTCTGCGTCGCGGCGGCGCAACAATTTGCATCACAAATGCGGGTGGCGGCCGCGCTGCACCCCGCTCGCCCTTCGCCCGACCACGGAACCGAGCGAGCTTTTATCAAACAATGTCACAATCAACACTGCGTGGACGCTTTTTGGTCATCATATGATTGCCGATTGTGGTACGCTATAATTGCACTAAAGATTTTATTTCGACTTGCGATCTACGGATTATGAAGCAAAATTATACGGACAAGACAACGTATACAATAGAAAACAGATTTTTTAAGCGACTGTTGAAATATATCTAGGGAAAATATTGTTAGAAAGTTATTTGTGGCAAATTGCATGAAGATAAAAATTCGCTACGAATCGTTCTCGAAGTAACCGTTAATACTTGAGCTAGAATGGTAGGTAGATAACACAGTAAAAGCGGCAAGTTGAGAAACGATGAATTAATAACAAACTTCTCCCGCGACGCGTGATGACGGCCGACAAGAGTAGACCATTACGCCGACACTGAAAATTCGCAAAAATCTCTTCCTAATTATCTATCCGATGTTATTCTTTCCTTGGAATTTTTTATTCAAATGCAGTATACATAAATAGCGGAGATAGGTTTGACTCATTTTAAATTTTATTTCTTAAAAATAAGTTAAATTAAATTCTGATATTTAAAAACAATAGGAAAGTAAGATATAAAGTAAATAATGCAATAAAGCAAATTGGATAATTTAATATATGTATTATATTCTGTTATATTTCAACAGAACTAAGTGTGATAAATTGAAGCTATTTTCTTGAAATGATGCAATCTTTACCGGATTTAGAGGATTTCACCCTTTTGAAGCCGTGCCTCTCATTTCATCCATCAACGTTTAACAAACCATTGGATACGTTGCCACTGTTGAAAATTAAATATATCTCATAACCAGACAGCGACATGCATCTACAATAATGAATTCCACGCGATATATATACATAATTGTGTAACTAGAATCAAAAGTTACAATGTACATATATTCAAATATTTTTTAACAGTCCATAGTCCACATAATTATACTCTTAGGCAAATTTAGCAGGCGAAAACGAGATGTGAGCTTCAAGATGGGTTTAATATTGAAATAAATCTCTCTCGGAATGACTCGGTTGGAAATTAACTTGGCGGTACCTAAGGTGGTGTTAGTGCGACGTACGGGAGGTATAGCGACTCTTAATTAAATCAAGTGACACGTCTCGTTCGTAGCTTCAATCACACGACCCCTGTAAGCTCATACACCGTGCTTTGCTCTTTCTTATTGCGATACTGGATATACAATCATATTAAACGCTGCTGTGTGATATTTAACTTTGTAAGAATTATCTATCTGAAACTAATTATTTTTAAGTATACAAATAAAATTGTCACCTTATAGGTCTGGGAGTTGCTGGTTTAGATATTATTCACGAGTTACGAACCATTTTTAAATAAAATAAAAACATATAAACTGATTTTGAATCCGATGATATCATTACCAATATTGTCAGAACAACATATCTGAATTCTTGACAATCTGGTTTTTTAAAGTGCGATAGGGAAAAAATAAATTATACTAACAAAGATGTATTCCACAAACCTTTCTTCGCTAGTCGTAAAAGATAAAAAACAACAATGTATCATAGTTCACACGTGCATCATGTTTTACATATTCATCTTCTTTAATTACTCATACACATCCCATTATTAATTTTTTCAAGTTATTTTAATTGTCAAGAAAAAATGGACGCTGTCGAGTAAAAATATTCAATATCAATTAAGGAACGGATGAATTGTTAAAGTTTGCAACAATAAAATTGAAGTAGGCGCAACGGATTTGAGATGAACTACTGCCTTAGCCGACGACTAACAACCTGCAGCGGCCGGCTGGCTGGCGGTAGTGCACGGATCGCATTCATTATTTCCATAACGAGCCCACGACAACCGTCGCTCGCTTCCTCGCTCCCAGTCTCAGTCACGGCAATTAATTAACTGGCTAAACGGTATCGTGTTTTACATTGTGATGTTTACGCAACTCTCCACTGATAATGTCCCCGGCTATCGGATGTTGCAAACCACGGTTTCACATTAATTAATAAAGTATTTATTAATGCGGACGACCTCACTAAAAATTAAAATGCTCATTATTATGTCAGTCGTTTTCGATTAAAATTACACGACATGTAAATTGGTTATTTAAAGTCAGAAATAAGCTAAAATAGCGTTTTAGATAAACGGTACCTAAGAAACATGATAGTAAATTTGTGTAAAAAGAACCAATATGTTTTCAGACGAACATATAGTTATAACGTAAACATTAGGCGGGGTGCATGCAGTAAAACGTAAGGAGACAAATTTACTACTTAGAGGCATCGTGAATCAACGGATAGTAATTTTCGTAATGGCCATCTCGCGTATCCTTGCATTAGCAAGCCGATGATGGGAATTGAAAAGAATTAAGCATTTCGGAGTTTCCCTTATAAAATGATCTCATCGGTTGCTATGTCGTAACAGCTGGCAGAAGAGTGTTACTTAAATTAGTTAACAATGACACATATTGCTGGCAAACAAACAGAGAGAATTCCTAAATAGACCGCATGCTATTCTTGAACAAGCACCGTCACAGCGCACCGGTGAGCGTGCCGTGAGCCGTCTGCTGATTCACGCACACCTCAAGGTGATGTCGGTTCGGAATGAGCACACATCTTAATTCTGGCTAATCTACTATGAACTATAAACATACCTATTGGATATAATTTCACAAATAAATATTGAAGGTGTAGTGATGGAACATGGAGATGTAGTCAATACGATTATAGCAAACTATTTTTTAGGCTACAAAATCTATATTTCCAAATAATATCACCTGTTAAGCAACGCTATGAATGTTATTGACAACAAGTAATGGTTAATACGTAATATATAATTATGCAAGCTAGCGTTGCGGTCGCTATTAGTTAAGTAGGCTTTAAGACGATAGCACGAAGGCGTTTGAACAGGCGACAACTCCTGCGCATTGAGTAACATGCAACGGTTCAATGAGGACGTTGATCTCGCGCTTGACATTGGGGATTACGACGCCGTAAATGGTACTACTACTAATAATAATTAATTTATCAACATACAACTTGTATTGTTATAGCATAAATACATACTCGTTACTTCCATATAAGTTTTAATTTTTATGCAAAAGGTATATTCGTTTCATAAAACATGTATTCTACGTGAAAATAATTTTCCAACACGTCAGTATACTAAACGTTATCCGGAAATTGTAGGAAATTGCAACAGAAAATGAATCCGCCGGTTTGCGAGGTCCATTTCAAACTGGCTTAGAAGAGGCTTTCGCATATTTAAATGGTCAGTCATCCATATAAACATGAAAAATAAAATTCACTACGTTTTTTTCCTATTGCTTTTCTCATTAATTAACTTAAGATTTCAACGCCATCATAATATCTAATGAATGCAGATAGAGAACAAAGCTCGAGGAGATGGCATAAAGTGAAAAAGAACAATAAATATAAAGTGCTCCCCATCAATCACACGAACAGAGGCAGCACTTCCGGACGCGGCATAGCCGGGCGAAACATTTCTTTGAATAATGAATATACAGGTGGGTAGGTATCGTGCCCCGTAACTGGACGTGATATACGCCGTCGTCGACCGCATGCATAATTTCACTTATTTTATGTGGTTAATTGTCGAAAATGACCGCTAGTGAAATATATTACAGTATTCTACCGACAACACTGCTAGTGGCGGCTAATGTATTCCACGGCTCGAATGTTCCACCTTACCCTTCGCCTTTGTGTTGTATTTTCACATACATATTAGCCACAACGCACAAATACACATTATAATAATTTTCCTTGTTATATGGAAATCGAGTCGCAACTTATGACACGTAAAAATTGTTATGGTGAAATCTTATCCATATATATAGTAAATTCTTTGACATTTTAGGATTGTCTATCATTAACAACTTAAATTCGTCATATTCAAATAACTTTTATTTTACCTCAGGACAAAAAATGTGCAAATAATGACAAACAACAATAAGCTGGAAAGCATTCAAGCAGATGTCAAGAAGGTAGGCATTGGCGGTTAACTAGGAGCACAATCGCATCCAGTCCTGTAAATTGCAATTTTTCAGCGAACAGTATAGGCGACAGCACGCAACAAAGGAGCTGAAAAGGCGGAAATAAACGGGTACCAGACCTGATATACGGCTAATCTCGTTTAGTTTTATTAAGGTAAATAATTCTAGTTACATTTACGCCACAGATTTATATATGAAAAACGCGATATCTTAATGAAATCTTATAAAATTTGTCTTTTATGAAATTTGCAATTGAAAAAAAAAACAAAAACAAATTTGTTTAAGGAATATATAGGTAACTACATAGCGCGATAGATTTTGCATGTCTGTAACATAAGTATGTACTCTTTGATGCATAAATGTAACCAGAATTTAATACTATTTTAAACTCTATCTCGTAAACTCGACGTCTAGGGCCGTCAAAAATTACACACTATTTTATGGAAATACGCTGCAAAATGCACTACAAAAGGCGAACTCAATCTGTATAATGAAACTTTTAGACCGTGCATGAACTTTGAAAAGCCGTAGGTGAGTCGGTTTGTAAAACCAAATCTTTTCATTTATGTTGTTTTCAGGGATGCAGTATGAATGGCGGACAAGATCGGACGCCGCGATACTGCGGATGGTCCGCGGCAAAGCCACGCGCAAAAGGCAACGCTTTCCAATCGTGTTATACATCTCCTACTAGCTGTTAAAATCTTTGCTAAGGTTTTGCATACATTCAGTATAAAATATCACAACTTTAAAACAATATAAACGCTACGCGTTCAAAATCAACTAATTCTCACGTACCGATATGCTTCCTGACTATTGTATTAACGTGTTACTTTTAGTTGAGTTCGTCAGTGAATATATTTTTTGTTGTTAATTATTTATTAATGAGGAACCTATTTTATGTCAGTCGTATCCAATCTAAACACAATTTAATGATAGTAGATATCGTTATATATTAACAAAGTCGCTTTCTTATAAATACTTAAATCTTTAAAACTGAGAAATACATTTTCAAGCGGTGTTTTTAATCAGATAGTGATTCAAGAGGAGGTTTATGTGAATAATATATGAATAAAAGCTGATAAAACCGCAGGGCTCGGCTAGTATAATATAAAGGATATCATAAAGTAAAATATACTTAGTGATTAAGTCTACTCACTCTAAAACTAAAAAAATGAAATAATCAATAGATGTAAACCTGACACAACTCGTATAAAAATCAGCAGAGAAATGACCTGTTACTACATAAAGGGAAGAAAGAAGAAGCACAGATTTTTAGTTTAAAATATTTTTGATGAAATAACTTTGTTTATGTTGCTATACTATGTATCTCGTTACGTTGGAAATAATTAAAAACTGGTTTTCGGACAATCTTTTGATGGAATTTTAAAATGTCTTAATCGTGTTTATAAATATTTCTTCACTAAGTTTAGGCTACTTCGCCAAAAACATTTTAAGGAATACCCTTTTTTCATGATTATTAGAAGTTTCACCGGCGACTGGACACAAGCGTTACAGGCTGACACATTAAAACGAGATTATAAATATAAAAGATACTAATAAGACATGATAATCAATATATTTAACAGAGAGACGACTTTTAAATGATAATTAGTTTCCGTCAATGAATAGTACCTGTCTTGATATATTACATTAAAAAATGAGTAAATCGGAGATATTAATATAAATTCAAAACAAGGCTTACAATTTGCAGTTTGAGATCTTTCCCGGCGGCGGAGGCAGCGGTCACAGATGTGGTCACAGGAGATAACCACTGATGTAGGTTAATATAACGTTTTGGTAAAAGTTTAAGTGAAACGTCCGCTTGTGCATAAGCACGCTCAAGACAGGCCGCGGCGGCCCCGTCGAGGGCCAGGGCCGGCTCGAGCAGAGCGCCGCCACCCTCGAGAACCACCATGTCGCCGAATACAGTGCAATCACAGTTTATTTACAAACAACACGAGTCACATCACTGAGAGCGGCACGAGCGGTGTACATGTCGGCGCGGCGCGCGGGTCGCGTGGGTCGCGGGCGGCTGCGGTCGCGGAACTGCCACGCTCACCTGCGGCCGGCGGCGTGGT
>DWAJ01003909.1:0-13886 GCA_018238005.1 Eurema mandarina
GAGAGAAGATATAATGGAAAATATGGAAAAAAAACGGGGAAAATTATTCATTTTGAGGGCTTCCTTTGCGTGCACTGCGAAAACGGTTCAAGATACAAAAATAATATGAAAGAATTGTTCCTCTTTAAATGATCTAAAAAAAAGTCCGCGACAGTATATGTCTATCTTCTAAGATTGACTCACTATAACATAATAATAGATATAGATCCGACGGGGACGAAGTCGCGAGCAACAGCTAGTACTAAATACACGAGGGTCCAATCCGTTGAAAATTTATTTCATTTATTCGTTCATGTTTTATTACATACAAAATATACGAAATAGTCATCTGATTATTGTAATATTGCACAAGTAAAATGGCGTGACATAAGCTTTGATCATTCATCGCTAATGTGTCGGTATAAAGACCGATAAGAACGGTTATGATTTTGAAATTTCTTTGTATAATATAATATTTTGTGCTCGTAAGCTATTCAATATTACGCTAATGTTGCTACATGGACATGAGTAGGTACACATGGAAAACCGGGGAACGCAATTGGTATTAAATCAATACATATACATAGTATAAAATAAATCGCTATCAGCCGTCTGTCTGTCCCTATGTATGCTTAGATCTTTAAAACTATGCAACGGATTTTGATGCGGTTTTTTTAATTGAGAGAGTCTATTAAGGAACGTTTATATGTACAAGTCATGCATAATAAAGTAGAGAAACAATCATAAATTTAGAGGTTTCTAATGTGATCGTAAATAAGAACGTTTTCTTGCGCTTATATTGCATGCAGCCGTGCGAAGCCGGGACGGGTCGCTAGTAAAATTATAAACTAAATATACTGCAAAATATTGTACTCGTTAGATTACGAGATAAGGATACAAAGCGAATAATGAACTCGTTTTCATTTTGTTTGTGATGCACTCAATTCGACGCGTATCAATCAAATTATCTCGCGATAAAATTAATTGCTTTTATATAAATAGTGCAGACTGAAAACTTCGATGGCAACAATATTCCCTGCTAATATTATAAATGCGAAAATAACTCTGTCTGTCTGGCTTTCACGCCAAATCTACAGAACCGATTGTAATGAAATTTGGTACACAGATGGTTTAGAGTCTGAGAAAATACATGGGCTACTTTTAACTGCTTTGATACATCATCATATTGAATCGCCATTACGAGTATTGCTTTGACATGAATGTTTGAACATGAATGTTCGTTACTTTGTTGTTCTTTCACGTGATATATAATCGCCACGCGAAATTAAAAGCTAGCGAAATATATTCCATGTTTTGCATGAGAGTACATGTACCTATACATGTACTCATTACATTATTAAAGACATACCATATGTATCAATATTCAGAAATTATATTTATATCATACCTATTCTCCTTACAATTCGGTCAAGGCATCAGTAATGTTATCAGGGCAAGACGGTTATTACTTATTAGCAATTACGAGTTCACAAGACAAATGAGTCACAGGAAACTAGACGGCTGATAAACTTCGCCCCGAAGCTAATTAAAGTGTGTGAAATTTTCACATTTAGTTTTATAGTTTAAACTATATGCATGCAATTTACATATTAGTTAGATACTAGATTTATATAAGAGAATTTGATTTCTAATCTATTATGTTTATATGTAAAGCATTTATATTGCATATTTTAAAAAATAACGATATAAAAATTCAGCGTTGTATGAGTGTCTTTATATTAAAATACACAGCAAACTTTTTATAAGACCGGTTTAGAAGAGTTTAAACCAAAGAGGAAATAATACCGAATTAAATAATCCGCAAGAATCTTCTTTAAAGAGACAAGGACGGTTTTTTTTAGTTAAAAACTCATATTGTATGTTACGTCATATTGAATTAATAACTATATAAATATTACGTATTTATTGCAAAATTTTGTGATCAAAATTCCACGTTTATACGCACGTAATCCAATTGGGTTTCGCAAACTATACATGAAATTTTAATTGTATATTTTCTCCGTTAGACACTTTTTTATTATTACAGTAAATAAACTAACTTAAAACTATTTAATGTAGATAAAAGAACTTATTTTCGTAAGAATCCCAAGATTTTTCATAATCATCACTGCAATATCTATTGTTATTCTGACTCACAGCGAGCACAGTCAGTGTTTTACGGCCAAGATAGAACCGGTTTATTATCGTATCGTAAAATTCGCAAAAGTTACTATGTCTGACGTTGACTAATGTATTTAAATTTTAGGTTTTAGAATCCGCTAGCGTTTTGCCTGCATAACTAGGTAATTATAAGCATATTCAAAAACTCATAGTTTCATGAATAGAGCAAACAAATAATCTCTAGCTAATACAAATTTTGTATTTACTTTAAATCAAAAACTAGATGGAACAAAGATAATATGACTAGCATTTAACACTAAATTAGCTGACTAAGGTAATTACTAATTTAGTGATACTTTTATCTCTCCTAAATCACTCTACAAACGATTTATTTATTTACATTATTCATTTACTTAGAACATTGAGTTTTTGTTACTTGAAGCAAATATATAAATATACATGTAACAGATTTAGATCTGTATCATATTTTGACTCAAGATTTTAAAAGTATATAAAATTAAAACCACTATTATAAAGTACTTACTTTCCAGTGCAAATAGCCCATTCATACAGCTTATCTAGTAAATTTTCGCTCAGTAAATATTCGAGGCATGACGCAGAGGCAGTGTGGTTGATCTCTTTGGCCCTCGCCTCGAGAACCAGTAAAGTCGCTAGCTGTTCCAAATGGTTGACTACACCTAATACATCATCGTGCAAGTGTTGGGGCTGAAAGGAGATTTTACTATGAATAAATAAATATTATAAAAATGTAATGTTTGATACAAAAAGCCCATGAAACCATAGGCTTACGAACTAGTGATAAACAGTATTTCGGGAGCCAGTGGCTTCTCCCATTTATAAGATAAAATGTTCTAAAGATATAGAAAATCAATTAAAGATATCATAATTGAAAATTATTTAAACCACTTTGATAATTACGACTGTAAAACAGAAACATGCTGTATAAAAAAGTTGTTAGTAAATACCCATCATTTTGGGTCACGGTTACATAGAAAATGTTATTCAAATATACATGCATAATGGTATCTTAGCACAAAGAGTTATCTGGGTTACAAATTTAGAATACATTAGGGTGTTTTGTATAACATGAAAACCTAGTTAACCTGTTCTTTATACCCTTGTTTTCATATCTGTCATACATTCTAATATCTAAATATAGTTTTTTATTCACAATACAAGACTAGATTTATATCATCGTAATAATGGTAACACTCTCATTCTGTTCTTGCATGTGTTTTGGCAATAGCCAATGCCTGCACTCTCTAATTCTTAAAAGTAAATAATTAAGATAAAATAAAATAAAATAATAAAAAAGCCACTTTTATTTCTTACGAAATAATTTTACATATATAGTTTTATAGATTTGCTTATCTTTATACATTTAAACTTATCGGAGTTAATACCTGCTTTATTTTGTTTATAAATAATTCTTAAAAGTACCACTACATAATTATTACATAGTACAAAATTGCTTTCTTCTATCTGTTCATATGTATACTTAACTGCGTTTTTTTATTAGATCAAGTGAGTCAAATGGACAGTTTATGTGTATAATACATGCATAAGTCCGAAGAAAACTGTTGAGTGCAGCCAGTAATACATAAATCAATTTTAAAAGAAAACATACCTGAGATTTGACAATGATATCGTAAGCTTGCTGCCAGTGTTTGCAAAACGAGTTATAGCAGGCTTGGGGTTCATAATCGTGTCGAGGGTCCAAAGACCGGGAGAGTTGCCTGGCGAGAGTCATTGATGTGCTTCTCAGCCAACTCATAGTGTTTACATTTAGACCATCTACAACGGAAATATTTATTATAATTGTTTATAAGTAGGTATAATTGTGATGCAATTTCTTAAAGGGATTCAATGGGGAGGGATAAAATGGGGAGTACTAAACATTGCAACTTTAATTTAAACTTTGTAAGTTTAATGTTGAAATTGATAAATATACTGCATAAATTGCTAAATAATTTTAAGGAAACATATGTATTATAATTTTGTTAATAAAATTCATATCTGTGGCTATCACATTATACATTATATATAATTAATTATTAACCTTCTATAACTGTTCTCATATTTTTAAATATTGGAGGATATAATACAGCAACATTAATATAAACAATTTATTCTAATCAAATGGTAATCTATTCTGTATGAGGTGCTGATTACTATGTTGTATAATTTACAACTCGTTGGAGCATGTCTACGAAATAACAAGCATTTATGATTTCTATACCAAACTTCCGAGACGAATTTGCATATGCTGTTTTGTAGGTAATATAATTGTATAATGAACATGTTACATTTTATACTGTAGTGGTTATTCTCACATACTCATTGAAGCATGCATTCATCTGCAATGATATGTAACTTGAATGCTAACTTTCACCATCTACATAAATATGTTAACAATCAATCAAAGCGGTTTCATGGATATTTGCTAACAATACTTATGTGAAATTATACTTATTCATTGTTAGAACAATTTCTCTTGCCATTGACCTTTTGTATGAAAATCAATTATTTATAACAATATGATCACTTATATTGTATATGAGATTACCATTATAATTTAAGGTTTCGAAACTTAAAAGTAATCTTTGATTAGGAAGATCTTCTGTTTATCCTCATACAGATAGTTTGAAGTATGAACGTAATATAAAACCTTGACATTAGATTTCCAACACTGTATTAGCATTAACTGACAGATGTACGAAAATATTGTAAAATGTAAATAAAATAAATATTAGAGTAATACATACGTTTTGATATGTCATTATGTTTCTGAAGATATTTATTATTAACCACAATATAAGCCACAAATATTACATGATACGCAATACTCTGGATCTACTGCACTTATGTCACCAACATTCAAGGTAGCTTAAACAGCTTCCGTTTTTTCACTTAACATGTGTTTAAATTTTTGTTAAAATATAATTTTACACCTTATTATCCAAAAATATATGTTTCAAAGTTACAGTAATGATTTTTTCTGGACAAAAACACAAAACGACAACATCTATTCATAAATATTAGTCGACAATTGTGACATTTAATAATTATGACACATGCGTTATGACAGTGACGAGTGACGAGTGACGACTGACGTATTCCCACAGATAAATATATAAAAAAAAGAAACATTTATAATTGTACATAGAGTATATAAATTATAAACCCTACATGTTTGTTGTATATTTTGTTACTAAATGTAGTAATACAAATAATACAATAAAAAAAACTATTTTAAATCCTTTGTTATTCTCCATTTACTGTTAGCATTTGAATAAATTAAACGTCTGATCTTCTCTCAACTTAAAATCGTCATTAAAGTCTTTGCGAGACTCATTAAAATGTAGCATTAATGATAGAACTTAAGCTGATGATTTATGGATGACGTCTAGCCCTAGGTACTTTTTATAATTAATTTCTTAAAGCATTGAAGTTTGTCTTCTAAATAAATATCAAAAAGATAAAAATGAACGATGAAGGACGAAGGAAGACTGCCTCTTTATGGAAAAGCAAGAGCCTATCAGCAAAAGCAACATCATCCATAGCATATATTGAAAAACCGACACCGTTAGATTTTGACATGTTTATTCCTTGGATTTGTCTGGAGCTCCAAGTACCCTACGATATTTTTGTGTTTAGAACGGCTCAAGGTATTTTTGCAAATTCTTGAGATACGTACCTATATAAATCGGGTTGATTCTTTATTTTATGTTGTTGTTATGTTGTTATATTACTAGTATTTGTTAAAAGTATCATGTTGTAGGTAAAAGTATATGTTAATTATTAATTTATAAAGATATATGTTATTAATTTATAAAGATATATGTTGTTAATTTCAGAGGAATATGTTCCCCGTCACAAAAGTCGCAGTCATGTTAAATGGAATAAAACAGTACCAAAGCTACACCAGTCAACAAAAAGGAGTCTATACGTAAAATCTCCTGAAAACGAAACTCAACCTATTGATGTGAATGGTATTCCCGTAACCGCCATTTATGATACTAAAGGACATCTCACAGAAATTTCAATTATTGGGTCTCCTTACGAAATTCCCAGGAAACTTATAATAGCGTTTACTCTTTGCCTACCGTTCCACAAGTCTTTGTCCAAAATATGTATTCGTAGAGGAAATATTCACGTAACAGCCATTCAGGAAATTAGCAAACTCCTACCCCATTCTAACATAACATCAATTGTTCTTGAAGATTGCTATGTACCAGAGGGCAAATATTACTTATTTTTAGATCATCTGTGTCAACTTCAGAATTTGGCCTTAAGACGTTTGGAAATGGGTGATAAAGAATGTAAAACTATAGCAGAGAGACTTGACATCGGTAAACCGGCTGCAAGATGTCTGCTTACATTAGATTTATCTTCTAACAAACTCACAAACGCGACGGCTTACGCATTTGGAGATATGCTTCGAAGAAATCGATCTTTGCTGCATTTAAATTTATCTGATAATAACATAAATGATGACGGTTTCGTGTGTATTTTAGAAAGCCTAGTAGAATTTTCTATAACTAAACAAGAGATGATTGATAAGAAGCGACGACGATTTGAATATTTCATACGGAGGATTGCCTTTTTTAAACAACATGATTTGAATCACCAACAAAGTGATAAAGAAGAGAGAGGAACTGCAAAGAGTATTGTGTCGAGAAAGCACACTGTTGATGAGACCGTATCACCGAAAAGAATACCAAGAAAGAGCAAGAAAACCACTACAATATCACCAAAGACAATTCAAGACTTAGCTGAAAAGATGACAAGACTTAACATCGGAGATTTCAATGACCCATTTGATGAACAGAGAGTGGTATATTACAAAAGCGAACCTTACTGTATGGGCAATCTTATTCTCTGTTCTCTAAACATATCATATAATGATATTAGTAACTTATCTATCAGCAAATTACTAGAAGTTCTTCAATATCAAAGGCATGTTATGACCAAAAGACCTCTTTTATCCACTGGTCTCTTAAGAATCGTTTTCGAAGGTAACGCTTTGCTTAGTCACTGCGATGAATATACAGCAATAAAAAGTCTTCTTAATAAATCTGTGATGGACAATATGTCCGTGCCTAATTTAGTACAAAGCTCGCCTTCTAGAATATCAAATATAAGTAAACGAACAACAGCACCATCTAGAAAAAGTATTGGACGAAGCTTAGCGAACGTAAAGAAATAATATTTAGTGTTTTTTCCTTATTTTATGATAAGCAAAAGGTTTGATTTCAAACTATGGAAGGATTTAAGTTAAGTGTAAGATTTTAATTCAGTTGTTTTAAGAGGTTACTTGTTAGTTCGATGTAAGTTCATTTCTTTTTGTTTAAGGTAATAAACTATTATAAGCTAATGTTGATTAATATGCGTTTTATTCTATCATATTCTATTGATATCGTAAGTTTGAATTGCTAAAGATCATAAAAAAATTTAAGCATACATGTATCTCGAAATGAACTTTATATTATCGTATCTAGGTACCTATATATAGGCAACCTATTTTGTTTAATCTAGAAAAATAAATAATGATATTGAAGTTTAGACGTTGATTTTTATCTTGTATTTTGTACAGCACTTTTTATTTTTGTGATTTTTGAGACTTAATATTCAATGATTTTATATCCTTTTCATTTTGATAAAGAGGTTTTCATTTTGATATAATATATAAAATATATTTTTGATATGAAATCCGAAAAATCTTTGCGATCCATTAAATCTACAAGATCTTTAAGAACTTCCAGGGCGGCTGAGACACGAAAAAATGATTTCATTGAATTCGAAAATGTTCTACCCATGGCCTGTGCTAAATTCGATTGCTCTTATGCTGTTCTCGTTAAGAAGTGTCAACGGAATGGTAATTTTATTAAAACAATTCAGACACCCTTTTTAAATGAACTTTTAAAAGTCGTTGCTGTCGTGTGAGTAGTATTTTTTTATGATTATTTATTTTTTTATTTTAGATGAATATTTTCGATACCTGAAATATGCAGACGTAGCCAGAAAACGAATAAGTTTGATGCCTCAGGTTGTAAAACCTGAACCGATACCGGTAGCACAAGCTTCAGTACAACCTTCAACACAACCTACTGATGATGACGCTAGCGTTTCAGCAACGACAACCGCAACATCGTCGGTAATAAACACATTAACTGTTAATTCCTGCTATGACAATTACAATTCTTTGGCAGAAATACGGCTGGAGAAACTGGGAGCAGTGCCGAGAGTTCTTATGCAGATCATTGCAATCTTAGTACCCTTTTACAAAAGTATAACAAAGATTGCAATAACAAATAGCAAAATTAACGGTCTAATTGTATATGAACTTGGTAAGATTATCAAAGTATCGACGATAACGCAAATATACCTGGATGGGTCTTCGGTACCTGAAGCCAATTATGTAATCCTATTAGAAACAGACAATCTTAGACAGCTCTCACTCAGCAGATGTGATATAGAGGATGAAGTATGCGAGCAAATTGCTTCAAAAATCCGCATGTCAGGAAGTGCTCAACATCTATCGTTACTAAATCTATCGTCAAACCACATTACTGACATAGGAGCCAAGTCTATTGCAGAATGTCTAAGAACTAACAGGTATCTTAGATACTTAAATCTGGCCGATAACCAGATTACTGATGATGGTGCTTACAGCATATTAGGCGTTTTAAAAGAATTTCCCCTGAAATGTGAAGAAATTATAGGGAAAAGGCAACGTTACTTTAAATATTTGAGACAAAAACAAGTTTTATTTTTCAAGTTCTATAATGAGACGTCGATTGATGATGCGAGTCGAAAATTTACGAGGAGAAGAAAAACTTCGACTATATGTTTAAGGGGTAGACCTAGTAGTGCAAGGAGTAATAAAGATCGACAGTCGAATGTACCGTTGTTTGATGAATCGCTTAGAGCTGAAATGTTGGCTAAGCAAGCCATGGGGCCTTTTATAGATCCATTTCAACCAGATTGTATAAGAAGTAAGGATGAGCACATTTTCTGCCTCGGAAACATGACGTTGTGTTACCTAAACTTGTCGTACAATAATTTATCTTATGCATCGATAAAGACTTTGTGTCAAGTTGTAACGTACCAGAGAAATGCAAGGAAGCCTCCACAGATTGGTTTAATTAGAGTAATGATGGACGGCAACAATATTCCTATAAAATGTCCAGAAATGCTCTACATCAGTGACATGCTAAACAGAATATACCATGATGCTATGAGACTTAAACGACAGTCTATTATTAGGTAACTGTTTTGTAGAATCAATGAAACACTAGAATATGAATAAACATCCATATTTGCTTCAAATAAGTTTATTTATTTACAACGGTAACTTTAATATAAAATTATTATCAAACCATATTAAGTTATAGCATAGTAAGATAATTACATAAAAATCTTAAATGTTAGAATTTTGTACTTTAACAATTGGACACTAGGCTTGGTAACTATAAAAAATATGTATTTATTTATATTTTGTTATATAAGAAACAATACAATTAATTGGCAGCGCTATGTTAAAATTGAAGGACGAAGAAAGCATTATACATTTACGACTAAAACTAGTAATACGAAGAATACCTTGTTAACTTAAACTATAACACGGTGACAACGAAAATATACAGCACCAATATTTTCATTTGTCAACGTGTGCTACTGGTTTTATAAATACTCTTGTTTCTGGCAGTTTGATATTGTTCAAGTCTTTTAGATTAAGTTTTCTAGAATTAATTGTAGTTTACTTAATTTCTAGGGGGGAGGTACTCTCTATTGGGCTGTGGAACGAAGCCACTCGGTCCTTGAGGTCTCGTTGTTCCAGAAGGATATCCAGTGCTTGACGGTCGACCTGATGGATACCCTTGGCTTCCTGTTGGTCTTGAGCCTGGGTAGCTGGGTGTGCTTGGGCCTCCAGGGTAACCTTGTGGTCCAGTTGAGGTAGGGTAGCCTGACGTTCCAGGATAAGATGTTGACGGTCTTTGTCCAGGGCCGCTAGGATAACTTCCCGTGCCAGGGTATGACCCTTGTGGTCCAGTGCTTCCCTGATAGCTTGGGGTGGTAACTTGTGGAAATCCACTGCCTGGATATCCGGAAGATGGTGCCGGAGTGCCAAAATCTGGGTAGCTTGTTGGTTGAACTGGGAAGGAAGATGGGCCTTGTGGACCTTGAGCACCAGGATATGATACTTGTCCATTCACTCCAGAGGAGCTAACGTAAGAATAATCATAGATATTTGCATTAAGTTCGTACAGGCTTGGAGCCGAGTTACAGTCAAACTGATTCCACCAAACGCATACAAACACTTCTTGGGAGAAAATAGTGCCGTTTGGACAAAGAAAGTCATAAGTGATATTATTAGCACACACATGGAAAGCTTGGCAGCGTGTTTCAACGTCTGCGTAGTACCCTGGGTAACGTTGAGATTCGCAGCGGAAGGATGTTTGTGGAACATATGAGAGTATTGGGTAGTCTTTGTCAGGTTCTCCAGGTATAGCTGAATAATCTCCTCCCTCGTAAGCACCGCTGTCAAAGCCAGGTCCAACGGGACCAAAGCCTGGTGTGTATCCACCAGGGCCTCCAGGAGTTTGTCCTTGACCTGGATAGTTTTGGCCGGGATAATTAGATCCTGACTGGCCTGGATACGATGATCCAGTTGGTCCTGAAGGTCCAGCGGGTCCTTGTCCTGGATAATTTTGTTGAGCTGGACCTTGTCCTGGATAATTTTGTTGAGCTGGACCTTGTCCTGGATATGTTTGGCCAGATGGGCCGGTTGATCCTTGACCGGGATATGTTTGTCCAGATGGACCGACTGGACTTTGACCGGGATACGTTTGACCAGATGGGCCGGAGGGACCTTGTCCAGGATAAGTTTGACCAGGAGTACTTGTGGGACCTTGCCCGGGATATGATTGTCCTGGGTATCCTGTTTGCGGGTTATCGTAACTGGGATAAGTAGATGGTCCGGAGGGATATGGTGTGGTTCCTGAGCTCGGGTATTCGTTTTGTGCTCCACTTGGGTAAGTTGCCGGGGTGGAGCTTGGGTAGCCACTCGTAGGGTACGACGGACGGCCGGGGGTTGTGCCTTGGCCAAAAGGCCTGCCAGGTTTGTTGTACTCGTAGCCACTTTGTGCGGCTACCGCTGCCAGTAGCACTGTAAATATAATAATATTATTATAATATATTATGATTTATGAATATTAAAATAAATGTTAATAATATATAACAATTTAAAGGAATTATCATAATTTACAATAGCATCCCCGTAAATGTTGTAATTAAAAAATCAACAACCCTTTTTCTGCAAATTCGACAAAGACTATTACGTACTAATACTAGTACTAATACGACTACGGAATATTTTTTAAATGGAAATAATTATGATAATGCAGAGTGAAATTGTAAGCTATATATAATAAGTATACCTATAATAAAAAAGAGTCTTACATATATTATACAATAACCATAAAGAAATTTTAAATTTGTGGTTTTGCAAATTTTTCCTCTACGGTAAACAGAAACTGCGGTTTTTAATTGCTCAAAAGGCATCCGGATCAAATTACAATAGCCGTATTGCTAAATGGTGTAAGAATAAACGTTTATCTACCCTCCCCGGGCACAATGGGCACAAGATGACATCGCGTGGGATCGCACCGCTTTGCGAAACAGCGTAATAGGAAAATTGTAAACGTTTGGAAAACGAGACGCTTATGTTGCGTGCATTAATTTTGACCAAGGTCAGTTTAGATTACGTTCAGGCTTTTAATAACAATCCTTGTAAGGTATAGTCTGGGACTAAGCAGAGACATTTTACTCGTATTGTGTACTGAGAAAGAAAAGAGAGATTGACTGTATTACATGAACGATATAGCTGTAATTGATGATGACCTCTTACGTACTTTGTTACGAAGTCAAAAACTCCACAGCATTAACGATTTCTTATCGCGATCATGTTCGACTTAAAAACCGTCATTACGCTTTGTACTTGAGTACTAAGTTTTCGTGAATGTTAACGTTTTTGTAACACTGACATTGACCAATGGCTCTAAATGATGATTATTGTTCCTATTATACTTCAATTTTATGGCAAGAAGTTTAAGTTATATGCAATAATTAATATATGCAAGACTTGCAGTATTTACAACATCTAATATGAAACGTATAGAAGGCATGCATTTGTGAAGGATCCAAGCACGCTTTTTAGGTATGTATATTGCATACTATACTTAGTCGATGAGTTTACAAAATCAATATTATTTCAATGCGATTCACAATCCTTAAATGTTAAGTCGTAAGTATGACTGAAAGTGCTGAGTCATTAAAAATAACAGAACCTAACCTAACCTAAGTCTTTGAAAGAGAACCGTTTATGCTTCATAATTAGGATTATATTAGATTGGTGTACCTACGTTATAGATTAGTATCCACACGTTATATAGTCAATACAATTTATTCACGAATGAAATGAGGAGATTAAAGTGATTAATAAATTTTAGACGCAAGTGTTATAAATACGTCAATATAATTATAATTTAAATTTATCTATGAATATAGAGATGTGGAGTTATCTATGATTTTTGAACTCTTACATCGACTGTTATTATTTAAAGTTTGAGTTAGTTAAACATCATTTATAACTCAAGAACCTTTCCTATTTCTTTGCTTTTTTAAGATTGATATGTACCGAATTTGAAAATTGCAATATCGTCAAAACGACGTCATATATAAAATCGCCGAATAAATGTAAAAAATCTAACAACCTCGAGATCTTTGTTAGTTTAACTGTATGTTTGTCGCTCTTTCACGCAAAAAACACATGAACGTAGATTTGACTATGGAAATAGGATTTTTTTTTATCTTTATTTTTTTAGGGCTTTTAGCTCTGAAGCCATGTGAGCCCCATCATCAAAAAAATTACAATCATTACAAATTGTCATTATTGGCTGTGTTTTAAGATCATTTTATCCGCACTCAAATAATAAGTACATACGAAGAACCGCGGGGCGCGTATAGTTTATCAATGAATAAAACAACAAACTTATCAATATATGACAGACGTGTCGTGCCAGCTAAAGCCATCATTAACAGGGAAGTATTTCTGGTGTACCTTTAGTCGTGCCGGAGTTCACGTAATTGACAACAAACCACGGAAGATTCCAACTAGATCGCGCCCTACATTTCTATTTTGCATTCGTGGTCGATACAAATGTATTGAATATAATAACGGTGTATTTTCTTATACCTTCAGTACTCATAATTGCAAGCGACAATTAATTATTAGAACAGAAGTAGTAACAAAGCTATATTTTTGGCGTCAAGTAATGCCGTCATATTTAGTGATGTCATTGTGTTTTGTTCGGTAAGAGAATATTAGAAGAGTATTTTTCTGTCCTTTCTTTATATATCCTTCTTTTTTCTTTTTACCACAAATCCTTACTTAACGGCCAGCATCGTACTCGTGAGGTAATTAGTTATGCATATGTTTATGGGTGATGTAGCCTATCATTATGAATATATTATATGAAGAAGTTATAACATATATAAGCACTGCATTAAGGAATAAATGTGCTTCTAAAAATGGTTTACAGTTTAAATATCTCGTTTTTGTTACTTTTAAATGACAATGTTACAGCAACGAATGCACGAATGCTACATAATATTTGAATTGGACAAGACTAGGCATTGTTTTAAGAACTAAAGACATTATTGTATTGAACATGTGAAGTTGACGTAAAAAGTCCATATTT
>DWAJ01003910.1:0-13884 GCA_018238005.1 Eurema mandarina
AAAGTACTAAGTAGTGCGTTCGCTTGATGCGTGTTATTTAATGTGCAGTGATAGAAAATTAACAAATGTTTTTCTTAAATTTGATATTGATCGAAATGTTATATGCTATGTACATATATTATACATATTATATAGAATGAGATGTAATTGGAATTAAAAATATTGAGAAACGAATAGATCGCTTATAGATCGCTCATAGATAAACGCTTTCTATAAGATATATGCTTAATAGCAATATTTAGACATTAGTCAATTCTAGTATTAACAAAGGCGCTAAGTAAAAACTAGTTCTAACTAGAAAAACGCGTTCTAACTACGAACTAGTTTTAACCGTAACATATACCAATAAACTCTCTTAAGGAAAAAACATGGCATCTACGTAGCTATTAGGTTAAAGATAATTTTGACGTAAATATTATGTTATCACATAAGTGAAAAGTATTCCACGTATCTTTAGAATCGAATTGATACAATTGCGATTAGATCTTTTTGATAAACAGTATTATTGAAAATGAAATTTTAGTATTAAAAGATGTACACATTTTTATATAAAGAATATTATAAACTAAAAAATATATATAACTTTTTATGGGTTGGAAAGTAAAGACGTCGAGTGAAAAACATGTTACAATAAAGTATGTATATAAAAAGGAAAGTAAAGATTATTAAATTAACCAGATTATGTTAACTGCGCGCGAAAGTTTGACCCAGTACAATTACATATTATATTTGAAAAATGTATATGATATATTTTTTAACAGTTAGAGAAATATTTTTTTATCTGAGCGTAGATTGACATACTATAGATATCGCGATGATAACGCGACGCAGTTCCATAAACTATATAATTATATTTATTTTTCATTTTTCGGGCTACAATTAAATGTAGGTAATTTGTAAACTAAAATAACAATCTGATCGTCTTTTAATAATATAATGATTGCCCAAATAAGCTGACAATATAAATCAATTTAACAATAGACTGGACAAATACTTAGCTTCAAATGAAAGCCAGTAGTAATTGAGAGATACAGGCATCATCAGCTGTCTCAACTGCCTCCCTGAGTATATAATAATAATAAAAAACAGACTATTGACCTGTATTTTATGGACATAAATTATAAAATGTTAAATATTATACTACGTACAGAAATAAAAGATCGTTCTTACTATAAGCGTAAACATTAAATTGCTTTTACGCTGTGCACTAGAATTAATATTCAAGACATTTAGCTTCAGTTATTCGCCTTGCTACATTATCTTCAGACATTGCGGAGCGCGTTATGAATTCATAAGAGTGAAATTCTAGTGGAATCACTTTGAATATTAAACGCGAAAATTGCTTGAGATTAAGACTTATTATGATTAAGATAATACATTCTAGATTCATTGGTTTTGTTGGTCTAAATAGGAGGTGGTTAAAGAAGGTTCTTAAGGGTTTGCTTCGAAAAACTATCCGGTTCGAAGGACCTTTATATTATACTGTAGTTTATTTAGATGGTGGTGTTAAACGACAATCCTGCTCAAAGGACCAATATATTAGTATTTATGTATCTTTTAAATTTTATGTTTTATGACAATTTTATTAACAGTTTAAGATGCAACGATGTGCGAAGTTATTACATCCGATAATTTTTACTATTTATTTGACGTAGATACGTCCTAAAAGCGTAATAATTAAAATATCATAAAATTGAGATAAAAAGATATATAATATCTACGTAGGTACTTAGGTAGGTAAACAAGTTCACTTAATCCTTCGAATGTCCCGTTTGTTTGTTTGAAGAATTTTTAACGTTACCTTTGTAGAACTGTTAAAGATAGAAACAGCACATACGATGACAGTACAGATACAATAAAAATATATTTTAGCATAACTCTGCGGTTATGGCGCGCCAAGGATAATAATTATTTATTTATTAAAAGATCGTGCGATGCATTGTCTTCGAAGCGGAGTAGCTATTGTTATTCAAAGATGATGTTTATTTGCGTCAGTAATGTTTAAATTATTATCTAGTAGTTATGTGAAGTTGTAACGAGTAGCATTTTGAGATATACATAATAATTACAAGGGCGGGGGCCTTGTAATTATTATGTATATCTCGCACGCTTTGCACAATATTTAAATAAATAAATAAATAAATATTTTCAGGACATTTATACACAGCGCTATCTAGTTCCAAGCTAAGCCGAAGCTTGTGTTATGGCAACTAGATAACGGAATAAATTACATATACATACTTTTCTTTTGTAAATACATACATACAATATATAGTAACACCCAGACCCCAGAAAAATACAAATGTAAATTACAAATATATTTCCGGTGTGGGGATCGAACCCACGACCCTTCGCGCAGAAAGCAGTTGTGTTACCACTGCGCCAAGCGGTCGTCTGTTTATATGCATATGGTTTTGGTGCCAGTTGTCATTATGATTCAAGAGGAAGTAATATGTGTTGTAAGCACACGGACAAAACCGCGGGTCGAAGGCCGTCTTATAGAGAAAAACAAAGTCACTTTCTCTTTCACAATATCCCTATGTATGCTTCAATCATTAAAACTACGCAAACGATTTTAATGTGTTTTTTTTATAGATGGAGTGATTCAAGAGTGAAAGGTTTATATGTATAATACGTGCATAATATATGCGAGCGAAGCCGGGGCGGGTCGCTAGTGATTTTATATAGTAACTAGCTGTTGCTCGCGACTTCGTCCCCGTTGATTTGTTTTTCCATTATTTCTTCGCTCCTATTAGTCGCAGCGTGATGTTATGTAGCCTAAAGCTTTCCATTCATTTCCATTCAGCAGTCTATTCATTAAAAAAAGAATTTTTCAATTCGAACCAGTAGTTCCTGAGATTAGCGCGTTCAAACAAACAAACAAACTCATCAGATTTATATATTAGTAAGTATAGCTGTCACTTGTGTCGTGTGTTATTGGTGGTTCTCATAGTGGTTGCGATCTATCACCTGGCACAGTGTGTAATCACCGATGCAAAGATAAGCTGCATTACGAGTATAATGCGCTATCAGTGTGCACAATGGCCTTTGTGCGCGCGCGCATGTCTCGCGTCTCGCCTGCTTACTGCATACTGCATACCATTTAGATATTATATGTATACAAACACAGTAATTTTATAAATAACTATACGACTAAAGTAAAGACGTTAGTCGGAAAATCAGTTCAGTAGAACTGATTTTGAAAACTACTTGACATATTATATGATCGAGAACTGATCGGGTTTAAAGCAGGCGAAGCCGAGTGTTAGATACAGTTAATATACATAATTGGGATTTTCTCACGATGACATTTGTACAATACAGTCATAGAAAAGATTTAAAAATCTCACGTTCATAGTCAGCCTACGCAAAATTTCAAAAATACTCAGTTATTAACGTATAAATAATATTAATATTAAAGAAGAGATTATTTAAAACACGTTTATTTATGAAACTGAGAAATATTTTCCTGTTGCGAGTCAGTATTGTAATAGCGGTTAAAAAAAACCTTTTGACAAACGCCGTACGACGAGTGACGAGCCGACACAAATTATAATTTGGCTGAAATATTGTAGCTAGACTCTATAGCGAGATGAATATTATACAAGTTTAATTACAAGCTCAGTTCAGTTCAGAATTTAAATTCAGATTATTAATGCTTAGATTATGTCCAAGAATGCTTATACTTGATCTGTTGTTGACTTAACGTAAGTATATCGTAAGTGTTTCTGTGTTCGGAACTGTTAAAACAAAGCCCAAATATATTTTTTTTTAGTTTCGCTAAAATGCAGTCTTTCTACCCAATATAGAGCGATAAACTGAAGGGCTTATTTGTGTGTAAATGTTTTACAATATGCAGCCAAGGATATTAAAATCATTACACAGTCCTTTGTTTTAACTCATGTTTTATATCGAGTTTTCTTTTCGAAACATCTTTTAAAAATCAAGGAGGATTAACTGTAGCCTTCACAACAAGTAATCCTTTGTCAGTAATATTCTAGTTAACGTTTTAGTGACATTCAAATGAGTCACTTTAGTGTACGGTTATACGTGTAACAAATAGACTAACACGTAAAGCGATTGAGTCGCTTTAAGGCTTAATTGCTTTGTTGTACCGAACTGGCGCCGCTTCAAGCGGCTTGACGCAGCAAACAATCTTGTTTTTAATACTCGATTAGACTCGGTTATTATCGAGATTGCTTTTTGTTTTTATTTTCTATTACATACAAAATGGCAAAATATGTTTCAAAGAAATGTATGATACTAAGGGAGTTTAAATTCATATATGTAGATCTTTTTTGATACTGAGATATAATAGGTGATCTCTGGACTAATATTAGGAAACCAATTATGGGCAATGAGCAGAAGGCTTTGATATGAGAAGTTATAGAATGACACCACCTAGAACCGCAATATGAGTGAAGTCATTTAAAGTAGACAATTTTATCTACTTACGGTGGACCAATTAAGGGACTATCAGACACATATGTATAGATTTAAGCAAAGTTAGGCATAAAGCATATACCTACAAGTAATGGGTGTATCAACATAGTAACAACATAGTGGTAGTGTTCGTGGTTCCCCAGTCCGCAGAATGCCTGCGGAGAGTTAGGCATTCTGCAGGCGGCCCGCGGGGACATTCCGGGGCTATAGGTATAGTTCATAGCACTCATTGTGGTGCCGTCCCGGGAGACCGCACCTGTCTAATGGAATTAATTCATTATTCATATTTCGCGTGTTTACAACATACCTTTATGCAAATACATTGAGTAAGCCTTTACCGAACAAAATAAAATTTATGTATTTATTTTTATTTAACAAAAGTACAAATTAATATTTGAGGTCCTCCCTAAACCTTAATTTACGTCGTTCTAAAGTGGAAAAAGGATTATGTGTAACCCAATTATACTAAGTTTTAGATATATCTCATTTGATTATAATGCTTCTGCCACAAAATACTTATCAGATAGTATAAAGTCACTTTCTTCTGTTTGCCCTTAGTTATGTATTTTCATTTGGTTTAGATAGAGTAATTCAAGAGGACGGTTTGTATGTAAAATATATTGTGCAAATCCGGGGCTGGCGGCTAGTAGGTATGAAATTTTAAAATATTTTCGTGTAGGTACATTTTTTGTTCTTGACAAAGTACCTTTTACCATTAAGAGGCCTCGACGGACGCAATACAGGAAAAATGACCGACTCAAAACTACTAGGTTTTAGGTATTTTATATTAAAAAAAATACAGAAGTAAACTCGGTAACATATGCATTGGAATATTATAATAAGAGAATGTGTTCACTCTCAGACGTAGAATTACAAAATAAAAATGTTTTTGTTTATGCAAAGTTATTATTAAATCGTTTCCTAGTGTTAGCGGTCGTCATGTCGCAACCGTACCTACGTCATACGGTCAAATTGTCGACTCGGTTCAATTTCGTATTTTTCATTATTATTAATATCCTTCCTAATATAAATATATTTAAATGTGCAAATAATGTTTATTACGCATTCACGCAAAAAATACTGGACCAATCATCATCTTTAAATTCTGTACATAAAATTTTTGGGGGTATCAGAATGAACACTGAAATACTATTTGTTGAAAAAAACCGAATATTTTTTTTAATGCGAGCGTAGCCGCTCGTAAAATCTAGTATAGTATAATAGCTTAAAAGGATCTAAAAAATCTACGCAAAGAGTTTTAATGCAGTTTTTAAATAGATAGCGATTCAAAAGAAACGTCTATCTGCATAATATAACATGCGTAATGTATGGGTGCAAAGCCGGGGCAGATCGCTAGCATAGCTCCATTCAAACAATTATTTGGAGCATTTAAGACGACTCTGTCTGACTAGAATAATGCTGATTGTTGGTGCGACTTCAATTTCGGCACTCAAATTGACTGCAATTGAGACAATAGCTAGCCAAGTGTTAACGAAATATTATGTTTCCTTCGACGGAACATTCGTGGCTGAACTCAGTGTCTCACATCATCACATGTGACATGACCCATTCGCGATTTGTCTAAAGATATGTTTTAGAGTTTCACGAGACTATTATAGTGTTTGTTGGATTTTAATAATATATTGAAAGGTATAGGATTCTTGCTTATATGCGTAAATAGCGGATACACTTTAATTCAATTAAGTTCAACATGGCATTTTATTGACCCTTACGGCTTACCCTACTTCGTAACCTCATGAGTGAGAGACGTGACTATGGTGATTCCAGACACTTCTGTCTTAAGCCATCCAGGATGAATATTTGCAGTGTAGCTCCCGTAGCGTCCCTAACCCTACTACTGGCTGGGTATTCTATTTTATTTTATTTCTTCAAAGAACAAACAAGTGCTTTTACACTAAGTTTCTTTTTAAAGTAGAGAGGTTTAGTAAAGTTGGTGGTGGTGTTGGTGGACGGTGGTAGCGGTGTTGGTGACTCACCCCAGAGGCCCGGGTCGTCGAAGCACGAGTGGTGGTTGGAGACGGTGAGCAGCGGCACGTCGCGCGGCCGCCGCACCGCGCGCGACAGCCCCTCCTTGTTGTACACCGTCGTCTTGTTCAGGAACTCTGCACACACATTAACCACACTTGTACACGCAGATCCTTAGAATAAGTATTCAATATGTTCCTAGCAACTACATTAAAATATTGGTTACAATATCGCCCGTAGTCTACTAGACAGATTTTGATAGTCTGAAACTTAAGTTTAAAGGAAGGAATCAATGATATATCGCTAGATGATTCGTTACTAATTCTTTTTTGATTGATTTAAGCAGTGGACCAATTATATCATACACGCTCGGTTTTAATAACAACAAGAACAATGCCTGTTGACACCTTTAGTTATCTAACGTTTGTTGTTACATATCAGTGACAACACGTCACGAATCACGATACAACTACGGGTAATCTTAAAAAAAGTTGGGTCTCCTCATTCTCAATATAATAAAGGGCTTTAGAAAATATATAAAATAAGCGATTCGCGTGACATTATATACTATATGACGTATTTCCATTATAATCGATTTTCTTTCAACGATCCCTGCAAAGGTCAACGAGGGCGAAACATTCAACTGAACTCACACGACCTTAATCACGGCTTAGGAAAATATTACGTGGATTTCACGTGAAGTAATATTACATGTTGTAAATAAATGGCCTTATGTGCAGCCCTATACCGCGGTTTCGTCTGCCTACGTCTGGCCAAGTACTTATTATGTAACATTGGCTATCATTTCCCACATTACATGTAGCTAAAGTTCTAGAGGTTACCGCCCCAAAACGAACAAACGAATAAACAAATTTCTTACATTTTTAAGAATTTTTATTTACATACATACATACATACACTATTAAATGTCAAAAAAAACCATAGTGCAATTTATACAATTCATATTTTAGAGTCCAACCATTTCTGTAAATACGTCAGTGTGGTAGCTGGACTAATAATAAAGCTTTTCATTATGGTATTTAGCATAGTATTGTAAGGTAGTAAGGCTTAGTTAGACATACATGAACAAAACCACAAAGCAAGGCTACTTATAAGTTCATACTTTATATGTGTGGAATAAGTTGATATACATGATGTATGTCTGCCTTTGTGATGACTTTGCATAATTTAAACAAACACTGCCAATATGCTATGCTAAGTGTATCAAACAGACATGGTATATGAAGCTGTGTACTATGTTAATAGCTTTATATATAATATCTCTACTATATGTATAGAATGTAAATTACATGTCAATTCAATTTCTTTCAGTGTATTTTGTGCTATACTAAAACTTCTTTCTTTCATAGAAAAATATTTAAACAGATAAAAGTACTAAACAACACACATATCTATAGAAATATAATCATTGTATATATATATAGCAATGACATATACTATTAATCACATACAAAATTGCAGCCAAACCTGATTACAAAAGCTAGTTCTATACACAACAATTCTATTTTCTCATATACACAAATCTTTGTGCTAATCTAAATCTAGCAAAAAGATAATGAAATTAGGTGATAATGATAACACGTAGAATTAAATCTACCGATAAGACTTATGGTGTTGTGAGGAGCATACAAGGCGTTTGGACATTTTTTATGGTACATGATAAATGTTATCACTGAATCTTTAAAAACAATTTCATATTTGAAATGTTAAAGTAAGTAAATAAAAAGTGTTTCTTATCTAAATTAAGGTTCTTTAAAGATCAATAATTTATTAGTAGCTCATATTGGAGACTCGTAGAGTGACTTAATATGGGGGTTATAGTTGTGATTTTTAACTTTATAGAGATGTATGGAATACTTAGAAATTTAAATATTAATAGGCTTTATATTAATAAAACAATAATTAAAGTAATGACGATAAATTAAGCTTAACGTAAATAAATATTTGTTAATACTATTACCAAGTTTACGAGCAATAGGCATGCAATCTATAATCAAATATTGAATGTGGGTCAAATTCATTAGCATGTTACATGATGAGCCCATCACTCTGTACCACTGAAGCCCAGCAGGTGATTTACTTTACAGACAATGAACTTTAATAATTATATTTTAATTAATAATTATATTATTATGTAGTTAATTTCTGGCTGTAATAATTCAATTAAGATTATAGTACTTTACAATCACTTTGAGTCGTCTCTCAATCAAACTTTGTGTGTTGTCTTTCGTAAGAAATTGTTTATTGTAAATGAAACTAACTTATGCCATCATTATGAAAAATAAGTTTTCAATTTGATACCTAGTTCTTTTATATTTGTGTAATGATAATAATAAAAAATGTTAGGTATTTTATAGTACATTTATTATTGTATGTGCGTTTTTTGTATTTTATATCTGACTATGAAAAACTAAAATAAATGAATAGGTAATAATTCTAATAGAAAGTGAATATGATTTAATAAATATTTAGTATAAACCTTAGATGAAGTTTATTGATATAAATTAATTTCATTTGATCTGCATTTATAATAAGCGAATAATTTAAATGCAATATTCGTGTTATATCGAAATCGACATCGACATGCACCGTAAACAGTTAGCTCAAGTTACGCTGATGCGAGCGCGACCCGCTGAACTTACATTAATTACGGAAACTATCCACGTGGAACGATTGTGAATAGGTCCATTTAAATACGTTCCAGAATTAATTAGTGGCACTTACCCACAATAAATTTGCTGAACAGCCCGACTACGGCCACTGTGAGGGAGCTCGCACAGTTCCATAGCCTGCCCGGGCTCCTGAGCCGCGGAATGATCCAACCGATATCGTAGCCCATTGTTCTTCGAGCACACACTCGATTCACACTACATAAACATTGTTATTCAGATAAAAATTCACATAAAATCAACTTTTTCGATAACGAGACACTTGCTCTTGTACAACCCAACCTTGTTGCGTAGTGAATGACAATTGACATTCTACATGAATGATTGTTGATCTAACGTCACGAGTGACAGTTACAATGACATTTGATGTTTTGACGTGTTGACATTACAAATTGAGTGTTGCTATACCTAAATATATACATTTTTAATGTTAGTACTCTCTTTAATAATTAATTTATTGAATAAAAGGTTTTGAAAAGTATTCTTGACGTCTTGATATACCTATACGTATAATTCTATAGATATGGTATCTTTTTATCGTTATATCAACGTCGGTTATACAGACGATTATTTTACACACCTCGTAGACAGTTGTCAAAGACACGTTACACGCAAAATAGGCGCACATAGTCGTCGAGTTGTGGAATGTGGACACTAGCCCGTGCCTACTTACTTACTTACTATCAAACACACATTGTGAATTTTCTACTTAATTACTATGTTCTTTTCTTCTTTTAAATACCTATAAATATTTATTAATAGGCGTTTTACTTCACGTATTTTAGAGAGGTTTCGAAAAAGAAGATTTTTAACAAAAATATACCGACTTCAAACTAAAAAGCGAGAAATAAATTTACTTCGCTCTCAGTAAAACGTATTTTCATATTATAATATGTTATATAATTTTATAATTATGAAGTCAATCCAGATAAAATGCTACAACAATCTTACTAGCAATACAATATTGAACTAATTAGTTAAATTAACCATTTGTTTTTGTAATGAATCTATAAGCGAATTGATGGATTTTTGATAAATTCAAAATCCCTATAGATACATAAGTGAATCTAAAGGCTGAAATAAAACAAAAAAACGTAGGTAAATATTTTTTTTAATAATAACAAATAACTTAAAAACATCATATCTAATGGCAGGAGACAATTTAACCTATATAAATAGATAAAACATTGATTACAGACAAATGTGTCGCAGCGTTGCACAATACTGTTACACAATACACACCATGTAAGTACATCATATATAGTTCACTCAGTCGACACACACACAAACTATTCTATAATATTCACTAAACATTACTAAACTCCGTCATCACTTCGTATTAGATCGAACTCATATTCGTACTCAAAGCCTGAACGGTCTTTGAAATCTTTAGGCGGTTTCACTAGGAGATGCGTCCTCGTTGGAGGCTCAAAACGACGCGTCAGAGTTGGCGGAGGCCGGGGTTCCGGAGCGATGGGAAGTAACTCGTAATCGTTCTCAAAATTATCCAAAGCCGAGTTCAGCTTACTCTTGAGCGGGTGACACATGGTCGATATCCACAAGGCGCCAAATGTTACGAAGAGGAAAACGCAACGCATCTTCGGAAGCGAGCTGCGGCACTGGCATGTGGCATCCTCTAAAACCATTTATATTTTATATGCGGGTTGATTGTGCCCCGCGTACAGTCGCAGAAAAAATACACTTCAAAAAGTACCGACGTAATTCCTTTAAGTGAACTGTTATCACTATACTGATATCATGTTTTTCCATTCGTCATTACGTTTGTAGCACTAACAATATTGTACGTATCTGTTGCAATTTACGGCCATATTTGACGTCATTCTTACTATCGTAAAGCTCGTAGGACAAACCCGTATTAATGAGAAAAAATAACTTAGTATTTAGGTATATTTAATCAGGATCTTTATCATGTTTGCTGGACTTGATGGCGACTCATGGCTTTATACTACATACCACTAATTTTTACTAGACAGTGCCTTCATTAGTTTTCAACCTTATTTAAGTACTTAGTAGAATTTGGAATGTCCGAATTGAGTCCGAAATTATAATATATAACATATTAATATATATTTGTAAACATTGAGTAGGTTCCTTTTTCAAGTTTCACATTGACTACTGAGCGACGTTGGCAATTAATGTGATAATATTTAAGTATTAGAAATGATTTATGAATATGACTATACTTGGTAGAACATGTGAATTGTGAAATGCAATGGGAAAGCCCAGCGCGTCGTGGCGCGCTACCTTGCGAGTTGCCAGCACCCGCCGACCGCAGGCAGCTGCAAAAACAGCGCTAAAAGTGCCAATTCATCTGCGGCGATCGCTCTCAATTGAACTTTGAAGCTAATTATATAAAACTTTTAACCTACGTATCGATACAAAACGTACAGATAATAATATTATGTTCTAGATCTTTCCATTTATGTTTTATAATTAACTAGCTGACCTGACTGAGTGACCCGTGACCACTTCGTTGGGCATAATGTTAATAATGGATCCTTTTCGGTGATTTATATTATAGCCTATGACACTCAGCAATAATGTGGCTTTCTATTGGTGAAAGAATTTTTAAAATCGGTTCAGTAGATCCCGATATTACCCCTTACAATTTAACAAACACACAAACTTTACTTCTTTATAATATTAGCATAGATAAAGGGATAAAATGCGATCTAAGAGGTGTCATGTGCGTGTCTCACCCGAGCCTTAAAAAGGTCAAAATCGTACTTCGTCGGAGAAGACGGATGTCGAAAGGGATTTTTATAGAGAACGCTTATACCTGATATTAATATAAAGCATGGTTTCGTTTTCATATAAATAAGTTAATAATAAAACAGAAAAGCAATTTTAGGTTTAGCATAGTCTATCATAAGCCTAAAATTATGTTATTGTAGACCGTAGATACTTATGATAAATTGTTATATATGCTTAAACAAATAATTGTTGTTATTATTGAATTCTGCGTAAACTAATTGATGTGTGCAGAGGTCAAAGCGTACAATATAATGTGTTGAGACTTGTGGAAAACCCAATGTGCAGCACCGCCCTCCGCGGCGCCCGCGCCTGCGTCCAAAGCTGATTTAATGCACTTCAGACGTACAGACTGCTCCATTTTTATATAATTCTATTTTTTATAATATATGGTATATACATTCTACAAGGACCACGACATACAACATTAACGCGTCATAGCAACAATCAATACATAGTATAAAACAAATTTGCTATCCGCCGTCTGTCTGTCAATATGTATGCTTAAATCTTTAAAACTACGCTACGGAATTTGATGCGGTTTTTTTAATACATAGAGTGATTCTTAAGGAAAGTTTATTTGTATAAAACATGCATAATATATGCGAGCGAAGCTCGGGCGGGTCGCTAGTAATTTATAATACACTAGCTACGCCCCGCGCTTTTACCCTTACAGTTCCCGTTCCAGTAGGAATACCAGGATGGAGAGTATGCTATATGTTAATCCAAAGTATCACCTATCTACATACCAAATCACAATTAAATCGGTCCAGCCGTTTAAGAATAAGAAACATACATTCTCAATAATTCACATTTATAATATTTAGTAGTAAGGATTTGTTTAAATACATGCAGTCGGCTAGGTTACTCAAAAAGATATTGTGTTAACTTTGATATTGATTTAAGTTTCTTAAAAAGTTTTATCGTTGGAAATTCCCAAATTTAGATAACTGCCTTAATTATAATTCGCTCAAGTCACTTTTTCATAAGTTTGTCAGAAGTGGATTACGATGTGGGAAATTCACTGAGTCATTTTGGAATATTGGTGATTTTATTATAATTATATTTAGATACAGTTATATTTAGCTTACTTTGGACTTGTAAGGGTTCCGTACCTAGTAATAATTTATCACAACCCATATCGATTTTTAAATCCAGTTAGACCTGAGGGTTAGGTGATTATAATATGTACAATGTACATATTTCCAAACTTTTGACTAATCAATTCATCAAAAGTATTTACTAAGAAGTTTTAGGGTCTGTTCAGAAGTTCAGAAGCAATGAAAACCGATATGCATCTGTATAATTAAAGCAGTAAAAAGTAATATAAGTACTTAATTTATAATTATTACACATACATACATACACAGTTTTTCATTGCGTTTGCCTGTCCGTATGTTATCGTAAAACTCAAAAACGACTTGCTTTTTTAACGATTTTCATCCATAGATAATAGGTTTAGCAATATGCACATAGCCTGGTTGCAACCGGGGATGGACTAGTGCATAGAACATTCGAAGGTTTTATATAGATCTTTATATACTACTAACGCCACCTAGTTCCAATACATTAAATAAAACTCGCAATCAATAATACTTATTTATTAATAATTCTCATTGGTAATACTAATTATATTATCTTTGATAGTGGTGATTTAATATCTTATAAATTGGAGGTTTTAAGAAAAAATATTAACTTTATAACCATGAAATGTTTGACAGTAACGTTTGCACTTTAAGCCAGTACAAACTAAACTAAGTTAAATTAAAACATATTTTAAATTAGCTTAAATAAAATATTAGTCCTGATAGTAATAAAATTGTCAGCAAAAGTCTTATTGATAATTAAAAAAGTGATCAAAAATCTTAAAGTCAAAGTCAAAGTCAAAAGTATCTTTATTCAATTAGGCTACATAAAGTAACACTTTTGAATCGTCATGGTATTACAAAACATTTACCACCGGTTCGGAAGGCAGTTTCTACAGAGAAGAACC
>DWAJ01003911.1:0-13880 GCA_018238005.1 Eurema mandarina
ATTACAAAATATTTCTGGACATTCCAGTTTGCTTTGTTAACTTTTCTCATTGACGTGAGAAATGAACTTTTTGAACTGAATTTCTTTGTAGAGAGAGAAGAATTTTTCTGTGTAGGTATAGAGTATACCTAATTGTGAAGCAACCTTCAACCATTTCATTGTTGTATTTTTCGAAATATAACCTAAAATTTATAAGTTTACCTTCTGACGCAATAAATTTAACTTTTAATCTTATGCTTCTGACATAGCTTATCCTGGGTTAATCTATTGTATTCCATATAAATTTTTAAAAGTAAAATTAAAACAAACGTTTTTAACGTATGTTTAATTAATTATTGTTGTTATGCAAAGGTATTTAAAACAACAGCAGAATAGAACCTTATTCGCTTAGTTTACCATAAAATTAACATACTTTGTAATTGTTATTTGTATTATTGAAATAGATTACCAAAACAGTTATTTCTTTGTTTTATATGAACTTTTACACTATTATTTCTGCTATCGTATATAACAAAGTATCATTAAAATCGGTTCAGTCACTCTCGAGATATCAAATTCATAAGTTTGTCTCTAAATCTAGTACCTAAAATCTAAATGTGACTTGTGGCGAAATGTATTGACCAATCAAATGGGGTTGTCAGGCAACCAGAATATTCTAACACAGGTTTAACATTAAGGAGGTTTGTAGATTATGAGCAAAGGCTTTATAACAAATATAGCTATATTATAGACGACTTAATCTTTTTAGAGCCAACATGGGGTAAGATCTACCTCACATAATTAATGACACCCAAGTCCATTTTACTGTATATTTTCTTAAACTGTTCCAAGGATATATTTTTCAGAGTAAGTCCTATGGATGGGATATTATTTGCTATAAATTTAGAAGTAGTGCTCTTACAATTTCGGATCTTAGGTAAGTTAAGTATTGTTACGTTTTTTATTTGTATTTGCTATGGCCAGCATTCGTAACGAAAGAGATTTAATATTTATGTTTTATGTATATTATTAATAGGTTAAAAATATTACATAACGTGTTAGCATCTTAATATTAGTGTTCATGGATAATATAAGTCCAAAATACATGCGCTATTTTTAAAAGTTATTAGATATTTTTTGCAGCTTTATTTTGATGAGACGCTCAGAACTTGTGTAACATATTCATTTTCTATTGTGGTAGCTAATGGAAAAAAATTGATGAATGTTTGACAATAATCGAGTTACCTACATAGTACCATGTATGCTGGACTTATTTTAATAAGTATATTTTTAGCAATGTTCAATGTTTAATACTTTTAAGTCTGTATTCATAAATATAAAACAACTCTTTAATGTTTCAGTATCAAAGTAGTAAGTTAACATATCCTCATATAAACAGGCACTTTTATAAAACAAAATTACGTTTAATTCGCGACCGTATCTATTTTAACTCTGAATGTGTGACGCCATCTATGAAATAATGATATTTTCAGAAAGTTGCGCTAACAACAACACACTCCATAACCCAGCCCGAAGCAAAAACGACAGTTTGAAGAGAACCAAACTCTCCAAAGAACGGTGAGTTTCCTATAAGCTGCGAAAGATGGCGTTATGCTTCATACAACACTACCACAATAGATTTTTTTATTTTAATTTTCAGTCAGGATAAATTACATGCTAATATTGCTAAATACCACCACTACAAACAGTATATGTAGCTATTTTATTATTTATATTACATAACTACCATGTTTTACTAACATTTTGTCAAGTCACGGTAATTTAATGGTATCCAACAATTAATCGAGAATAAGTATTCACCTGGAAATGAACCTCAAATATTGCTTTTAATGTATTACATACCTACAGACGACTTTCAAGTGTATTTCGTCCTAAATATAAACAAAAAGAAACATTTATAGTTGAAAAGTATTTTTGCATCAGCGTGAATGAATCAAAATCTAAAACAAGCGATTCTGTGAAATATGACGCATAGATTTCTAGTTATGCAGTAAGTACTGATATAATCTACGAAGTAATTTAATGACTGTATTTATTTTAGGTTCATGGTACGGGACTTACTGGGAAAGACATTGTTGGAATTAATTGAGGATGGTGGATGGTACACCCTTAAAGAGTCCGTGGTTACTCTTCAACAGAACGCATCATACACTATATTTCTTAAGAAAAAACATGAAGAATTAAGATGGTATATAATATACATTAGTTGATCCTAGGTAAAATTGACAGCAGAGGACGTCCTGCGGCTGAGACGACGACGACGAGGTAAAATTGGTATAATTAAAGAATAATTTTATGAAGACTGCGGTCTACGCGGTAAAGTTTGGAAAAACTCCGTCACTGATTTACTTCGAAATAAGTTTTTTGTCTTCAAAATTCAAATCATTAGCACTATAATATTATGCATTATTAAATATTATGTTAAGGTACCAAATCTTCTTATAATTCAAGAATTAAAAATAAAGCCATTTCTATTATGTGAATGTTCAATTTTAATACGGTTGACTTTATAGATTTATTTTATTGTTAAAAACGTAGTGCACTCAATGGCCTGAATGCAAATTTAATAAGAAGTCACCAAGAAAGAATAGCGAGCCTTCGGAACTGCGATCTAAACATCGCTATGATCAAGGATAAAATAAAGGTAATTTGTTTGAAAATTTTGTTATGCGAGAGTTTAAGTGAATACCTGACGTTAACAACGGTAGGAGCCCAGTTTATAAGATATCGTATTAAAGACTAAATAGGGCTTGAATAATGACTCAAACGAACTTTAACGACGAGAGCACACAGTAAAAGAGAAAGATAAAAAAATAGCACCGCCCGAGACGCGAATTTCCTGAGGATTTTTTTTAAAACGTATATAATATTTTAAGGATACCATCGTAAACACAGATTTGCAGCTTAATTACGTAGATAGGTGGTTGTTTGCAAAATCCGAAGCTTTGGACTTACAATATCGGGTAGAAGTGACGAGATCACCGTGTCTTGAAATAGAGAACCGCCTCCACGAGCAAGTGATCGAGGCATATGAACTTCAAACAAAGGTCAGATACCTTGCTTCGTAGAAACACTTTTTCTGCCTAACAACATTCAAATAATTCTTAAAACGGTCACTGAAGTTAGATTGAAGTATAATTAAAATTGTTTCTCTTAGAATCGTGACTTGGCGTTTTTGAATACTTGTTAAAGTTTTTATGGCATGAAAAAATCAATTGTGATGCGATTCCGGGTGTATGAATATGTGGTTATACTGCATGTTATTATTTCAGGAGAGAGAGGCGTTATTGGAATATTGGAGAGCTCGATATTTGAAGGATATTGCTGATATAAGTGAACGTTTGAACAAACAGTGTGAGCTGTTAAGAGAAGCAGTGTCACGACGTACAGAGTTGCAAAAACTGGTAACTTAAAAGATAATCATCATAACTGGTTACCTTAAAAGATAATCATCAATTGTATGATGATTATCTTTTAAGGTAACGGTAAGTATATAATATTCTAAGACAAACACGCAGATCGCAAACAACTACAGCCAACTACAGCTAATACCGTATCTGTAAGGGTATTAGGTTATTTATTATATTAGTTTCACCTGTATTAGCAAACGGCTAATTCCCTAGCACTTTTTTATTTTTAATGGAATTATATATCACAAACATTAATTTATATAGATACAGGGGTAGCAAATGCGTACTGATTTAAGATTTCAATATATAATACCTACATAGAAACGGTAGTTTAGTGTTAACTGTTAACCTTAAAAACCATTGAGTATTTCCTATTTTATCTTAAAACATTTTAACACTGATCAGATCGATATTGTATTGGTAGTAACATTTACTTTAAGTACTGACTTCAAAATTATAAATTTCTATATATATTCAATGAAAATACGAATTACTGAGTGCAAGGTATTTTTTTTTTGCTTTTTAATTTGAAGTCGGTTTAATATTGTTAAAATTATTTTATGTATTTAACAGTACGACCTCCACGAAGGAGAAATGCGCGCATGGTTGACGTTCAAGAGGGAGCGCGCGGCGCGGCTCGCTCGTGAGGAACGCGCGCGCGTAGCTGCCACGCGCATCCAAGCGTGGTGGCGTGGTGTTATGGTACGCCGCTGTCTAGGCGCGTTTAGACTTCTCAAAAACACTAAGAAACTACCCAATAAGACAAAGAAAAAATAAGCATGATGTTAAAATACCTAGGTATATATAACAAAGACGGGTCACGGGAAAGAAAATGAAGAAAAACATTAGATTAATGTAGATAATAATAATGTAGCCTTTAAGTGTATAACTGTATGAATATGAAATATATTAGAATTAGTAAATAAAAAACAATAACAAACTGTAAGTACTGAATATATTTTATAGATTAAATTAGTACGTTATTATAAATATAAAAACGAATTGCTTTACTATCTCCTTACCTGCTTTACTGTATAAAATATGAAATGGTTTAAACTTTTAATTTATAAAAATAGAATTACCTATAATAAAGTGTTAAAGAAAAGTTCAAAGAAATATTGAAAAAACAATGACTTTAATATAATATCATTGTGAAATAAGAAACAATTAAAACAAAGCAAATAACAATGAGTTGTAACGAGTGCCAATTGAAAATAATGGATTCTAAATCACATTATTTCGATTCATGGTGTAAAAATCTTATTATTATTTGTAAAAACGTAATGAAATAAAATACAATGAAATAAAAGAAATTACATTTTTCGTCTATGGTTTATAATTTTCTAAACGTCAACGCTGACAGTTGACATTTGATCTCGCAGATGACAAAGTCTTTGAAAATGGTATCAGTTTTGACAGTTCAACAGTCGTGTTGTGTCAGTGTACTGAGAAGCGTGTTAGTTCTATACTCTTTAAAGTTGTTTTAAATTTTCTTAAAATACGTCTATATAATAACAGTATCTTATAGATTTTGGCAACCCAGAAGAACGAGACTATACTAAACAAAATGTGTAGTGAATAAACTGTGTTATAATTTAATACTTCGGTTTTTATCTTTAAAATTCTTGGTAATTCGGATTTTACCGCTGTCTGCTTTGGTGAGTAATCGTTTTTGCACTTTCTATTTATTTGCAGTATCATTTCAATAATACATGGAATTAACGACGATAGGATGTCTTACTCTCTTATTACTTAGCTATTGTATTTGTAATATTTTATTATTGAGAAAGTTTCGCATACAAGTTCGCTTAACTAAGAAGATACATATTATGTGCATTAAAATGTTTATAAATTTACATTATCATTAAGTATATAGTCCTACCTATATTTAAATACTATTTTTTTTGGCATACTACAATGAAAGTTACTTAATATTGTATTTAAAATTAACTGCTAATTTATTATACAATATGTAATTCTTTATGTAAACTTCTCAATTTTATTTATATTATATAGTTTTTATCAATAAATTATCTCATCATATTATAATCTGTTACAGCACTTCCACAAAATGTTTCATAAATCAAACATTATCTCAAAGTCAAAGTCAAAAGTATCTTTATTAATAACATGATTATTTACTTTTATAACAGCAGTCTTAAATTCTTTGTAATTTATATTTTTTAGTCTCTAATAAAGATAACGGTTTTTCATTAAACTCAGAAGTGTATTCATATTCGCTAATTATGATTATGATGTGACAGTTTAAATCATTTTGATGAGACTGATGAAAAAAAATATTAATTCAGAAATTTAATGTACTAATTTTTATAGTATTTCTGTTAAGAGTCACAATGATTTTTAATGTACATTGCAAAAGGATATTATTAACTTAATATTTGTAAGCCTTACTGATGTTACAAATGCCAAAGTTCATGAGGCTGTATGATAGATGTTTGTTACTCTTTCATCTAAAAAGTACTAAATGAATCAGAAATTTAACATACTACTTACAGAAAAATATTTAAATTATACGGAAATTTAATTCTAGTATCAAAAGGGGAATTAATTCTCATGAGTTCAACCATTGACCATTTCCAGTAGAATAAAAAAAATAATTTTAATTGATTATGCTGTAGAAAAAACTTTTAAATAGGTATTTCATTTCATTTCAAACCGAGAAAACATACAAACTTATGTTTCTCCCTGATTTTACTTGTCAAAAGAAATCATGGTAGACGTAATTTTTATGAAAAAAAAAAACGAGTACCACAGAGTATAAACAAGTCCAGGTATTGCGTAGAGAAACGCGCGAGCAGGTTTTTTGCATTGTACCAGCTCTGTGGCTTACAGGGCGCCGTGCTCGGTAATTAGTGCGTTAATCGCGCACTGCGGTTGATGCAACTGCTTTTCCGAGAAGGCGATCAGCGCTCGGAAGGAGCGGCAAATTACCAGATATGTATGCCGCCAGCCGGTAATTGCAAAAATCGCTCGCACCGACCAATCAAACATGCACCTGGAATAGACATGACGACAGAACATAAAAATAAAGAATAATAATTACTCTCTTGGATAATAAAAAAAAAAATATTCCCGTTTTTTTGCTTTGTCAAAATAGTAAAAGACTTCTTAGATATAACGCATTAAAGTCACACCTTGGTGTAAAACGTGCATAGCAGTGACGTCATACAACTTTTTAAATCCATTTATCTCCGACACTAAATTAATTTAAGTCGTCATCCCTACGATACGTGTAGCGCCCAAAATTTTCCATACAAAGATGATACCCTTTTTATGACATTAATTACTATTGTACCCATTTATTTTAAAAGAGCCACTATCAGAGTTTATTTACGTTTTTTCTCTGTAGAAACTGCCTTCCGAACCGGTAATGATTGTTTTGTAATACCATACGATTCAAAGGTGTTACTCAATGTAGCCAGGTTGAATAAAGATATACTTTACTTAGTTTTTAATAAGCTGAGAATCAATACTAACTCAAAAGTTTTCAAAAACATTATGCACTGATATAATCCACATAAAATTGTAAGGTAGTAAAAACGATAAACTAAATTATTACGATGTATAACGAAATACCTAATAAAAGAAATTGGCAAAGAGAATGTAATACAACAATAAACAGAAATCTATTTCCAATAATAATTGAAATCGTGTGCATGACGTTTATTAGAAAAGGTATATAAAAACTAATTAGCTTTCATAGTTATCCCTACCCTGAAACACGATTTAATAAAGTTTTCCTAGTAACGAGGAGTCTACTCAACCATGAAACTTAACATTCTCAGAATAACAGTCATTAGTTTGGCTCGCTATTCGTCCTAGCATCTAGGTTATAATATCCTGTTAACAATTTATTGGGTTTATCGTAGTTTCCTATAAATATATTATTATGTAGGTACTAAATAGTGGAATTACCCAATAAATTTTATTTTCGATTCTATGGAGTGTTGTATGCCGTATGCCTAGCTTATAGTTCACCTCGGTGCTAAAAGCTTTATTAATATGTAAATATACAGCAAATATTTTACATATTCGCTAAATCTAAATCTCATGCATTATACCTACCTCAATAGCGAATAGTCTTTATACATTTACTTTACTTTAAAATCCAGGTAACAAATTGCTTATCGTAAAATTAAAAAAAGAATAAAAATAACGTATACAATGTATACAAAATTGTTAAAAACCGCTCGTTTAGAAGTATTAAGGAAAAAAACAATACATTTCAGTCCGTTTGGAAATACGTAATTAACTTTATATTTTTAATAAGCTGATTAGCCGGATACTGTTCAGTAATCATTAAAGTACAATAGAGCTTTGACTCAGAAAATGTTAGTAAAGACAAAGGCTTAGGGAGTTACATAAACCGGTAGGACAAGGCTGTGTCGTACCTAGAATCGTTGCCGCGTCCGAGTCATTATCCTTATTGTACTTTCTATTGTAATGTCGTCAGCGTCACGACATTTCTATGAACGAGTTATTAAAAACGTTTCTGAAAAGTGAAATTCAAAGAGATTAAATGTTATCTTTTTGGTAGACTTAACAGTACAAATCGTCTTAAGGTTAAAATATTCCTTAATAGCTGTCGTGACAAGTGGACTTTTTAATCATATTATCATAGGTTATTTTTACAGAAAAATTTAATCTTTGTTTTATTTTATGGCTATGAAGCTTTCAATCGATATTTCTAGTCGAAAGTATCTGAAAGATAAATAGGCAGCTACTATTGTTCGTCAACTAACGTAATGTTCCTTGTTAGGCTGTATTAATGCGCTTATCTTGATGTAAACTTATACGTATAATATGTTACATACTTTATGCACGTTGAATTCATTTTATTTGCCTGTATCCTGTAATATTAAATAAATATTGTAGGTACATATGAATTGGTACCTGGTTAATATTTCAGAAATACACGCTATCGTTACATAAATAAACCAAATCGCTATGTCAATACTTGATCAGCAAAAAAACTTGTTAGTTTTGAATATTTATTATATTGAATAAACAATTCTATGTGTATCGGGTCTGTTAAAGCGGTGTGTTGAAATTTGCATAAAAGTTCATCATTTACAATTCGATATCGATATTAATTATATGTATTCTACTAATATTATTAATGCGAAAGATTGTAAGGATATATGTATGTTTGTTACTTTTTCACCCATACACTACAGAATGGATCTGACCAAAGTTTGGCATGAAGGTAGATTAGATTTGATTTACACGTAAAATATTTTTATACCGGTATTGCCAATGGATGGTAAAAGGGTTAAAATTGCGCGTCGAGATTAGTATTATATAATATGCTAGCTGCTGCCCGCGACTCCGTCCGCGTGGACTTTCATATAAACTTTGACCCCCCCTTCCCTTTTTTCCAGTTAAAAAGTATACTATGTTTTATCACAGGCTCTAGACCATCTGTGTACCAAATTTCTTTCTAATCGGTTCAGTAGTTTTAGCGTGATGAAAAGATAGACAGATAGACAGACAGAGTTACTTTCGCATTTATAATATTAGTATGGGTGAATGTATAATAACTTCTGCTTACTCTTATGAAAACTACATTATATGTAAAATCACTGTGTCGTAAAAATAAAGTGCACACACAAATACGTATAAGGAATTGAAATTTTGCATAGTCAATTTAAAAACTTCATTTTCATAGTAGGTTTTCAAAGAATGGATATTCAGAGCAATTTGGTCAGGAACAAAATTGTTTGCCAATGTGCAGTGGAGTGTTATAGAGTTGTTATGAGTTTTATTGAATTAGCGTAGTTAAAATATAATCTGTTTAAGTGCTTTACCGTTAGATGATTTGCTTTAAGGCTTTGATATGAGAAAGATCTTATTTGTTTTGCTGTTGCATACGAAACTTGCCCTCGCCTCCATAAAATTATCAATTATCTTTATCGGATGAATGTACATGGATCAAAAAGTAAACATAATATCCAAAAACAATATAAAGCATGTCATTATTAATAACAATTAGTATAATTACTAGTATTCCTGTATATATAAATAAGTTGAGAGGGGATCCTCTCAAGCACTATAAGATCTCAGTAATCAGTAAAATATATAATTATTAAAGTCGATTCTATACTTACTTGTATATTTCTATAGATATGTACTTAGTTAGTAGGTATAGTACGCGTCACGAATCTTTAGCGCTGAACGAAACCTGCGCAGAAGTCAAAAATAAGGTATCGAGGTAGCGGAGCGGCGCGCGGGGCGCGTGATCGTCGGGTGCGCGAGCGTTGATTAGTTGTCCTAGTTGTGTTGTCTTTCTCGCACCAATACGACAATTACGGGCGCGATTCTACCGATGCGCAGCTATTCTCGTCAATCGCTAAACATAAATGACGCGTACTATACTTTGCATTCAAAAATATCTGTGGTATTAAAAATCCCTAATTTTCAGTGGTTGGTTGCTGGTTTGTTTATATCAAGCTATAGCGCGCTTATGGTTGAATTATGAATAAAATGTAATGCATATTCGCAGGATGTGACAGTCAGCAATCAGCATGTGGTTGCTCGTGGCGCTGAGCGTGGTTGCGGCCGCCTCGCCCGCGCTCTCCCTCCGCTACTGCTCCACCAACACCTTCTCAAACAACGCCTCCTCCATGCACTTCACCAAAGAACCCGTGCCCCTCGAGTACGGCTTTCAAGACAACTTCAAGAGCATATTCTGCTGCGTTAAAGGATACAGAAGCATCGAATGGTAAGCGATATCCAATGACCTTTTGTGCCCTCATCAATATTTCACTCACGCCGATATGATAGCCATGTAAAACATTTTCGACGAACAATGCACAGGTGTAGCCGTTTAGCATAAAAACTCTTGGAAATTTTACTCATTGTGTTGGCGAATAAAATTATAATCGCTTTTATAGCGAGAACTCGGTGGCGCCGATGTGAGGACAGCGCGAGACGTTCTGATTAATCAAATTCCATTTGTATGTAACCTTACGTTTCTTCTTTTGTTATTGGTAATGCCATACTGTCATTTGCATTCTATTGGAATTCTACACTGGGAGTTATATTTTCTTTATAGTAGTGTTCTTACTCATCATATAGATATTGTATGTACGTACTTAAAGATTATTTAATCAATGTAAATTGACTACATTATAACACAGGCTTGTATATGTTATGTTTTATGAATGTATGGAACATTAAGTTATAGTATATATACAGCTCGCAAAGCCTCCGGCATTAATTAGAACGATAATTGTTATAAATAATTCTAATTCTATAATTGAACAAGTTTTTTGCATAAACGTATGATAGTAATTATTCGAATAGACGTGGATGGTGTTCCATTAAATGGTTATACAACTAGTTTCCAATAGTTATTGGATACTCAATATGCATAAGGCTGTATTAATTACACTTAGCTTAGGTGCTGGCCACTCAACGCCTTGTTACGCTATTAAGGGTATTATAAGTACGTCCAAGTATTCCGTGATACGTGTAAAGCTTGTTGTAAACAAACTGAAAAGTCCGTAGACTTTTTTGTCTGCCGATACCTTGTGGATAGTTTTTTAAGGACATTTTTAAGTTTTGCAAATCGGTGTAGTGTGCCTTCATCATTTATAGTGATTTAAATTGACGCCAGACTATACTTTTTAAAAAATACGTTAATATAAATTAAAAATTTAATACAATTTTTACACCGTAGTATGTCTGTTTCTATGATTGTGTGTGTGTGTGTGTGTGTGGTACATTACTTCAAGACGTTATGCACACATTAACATTTATATTTATAACGAAGTTTCACTTAAACGACATATAAGTTTATCATATACATACAATTTAATTATTCTCGGAAGCAACAGTCGCAAATAAATACATAAATATTTTATGCGGGAGAATGTAATATATAAGTACTCGCTGTGCTGTTTATCCTTATTAATAGGTACATATTTCATATATTGGCTCATACCGGGGCTATACTCAGTCTCCTATTTAGCTATTACTACTATTTACCGTCAAGTAATGTAATCTAGTCAGAGATGTCATCGCGTTTAATTTTCAGTGTCCTATTTCTTATACATTAAATTCCTTTTTTGTAACCATTGCTTTTTAAATAACTTTTTAAGGCCGGTAACGGAGCGTAAGGAGATTTTATTCCGAGATCGCTTACTACAGCCGATCCTGCTTTATTTTTAAGAGCACATTTTTATATTAAAACTAGCTGTTGCCCGCGACTCCGTCCGCGTGGACTTTCATATAAACTTTGACCCCCCCCTTCTCCTCTTATTAACCTTTTGCTAGTTAAATCTTTCTGGGTAAATCCGCGGTATGTGCATAGTTATTAAATTATGTATTTCACTTTATAAACATAGTTACATTTTGAAAACATTGCTACAGTTTTATTTTAACAATGAAATTACAGGAACTACACATGTTTTCATGTTAGCACATACCTATACCGAGAAATGACAATAGCAAAAACACTACAAGCTATTCATTATAAACTTTCAGCGAATAGAATGTAGTGTATATTCGTAGTATTGTTTTATTTCGGTCGGCGATCACAAATGACAATGAATTTAAATAATATACATACAAATGTATGTACACTAAGTATGGGTTAGGTTAGTTTTTAGAGTACTAGTAGAGTATATTTAATATTTTCCACTCATAACTCGTAACATAGCAAAGCAGTACGTACAGCAATTTTCAGATTAGAAGAAATATAACTACTCGACATTTTTATTTAAAAATTTAGATTGATAAATAAAACAGATTACTAACTAATTAGTAATTATGTTATGATTAATAGTTGGTAGTAGCTATTAGTCAAGGTTTCAGGTTTCTATAGACTTCAAAAAGGATGTGTGTTATAATTATTAGACGGTATTAAGCCCCATAACTTTTTACTTGGAGAGCCTTTTATTTCCAGGCAGTGGATGATTACCGCGCGATTCTATTTGTAATGAATATTGTAATACAGTTTGAATTGGTCCAAGTGATAATAGAATAGCATCTCTTTCTCTTTGAGAAAGCCATTTAATTCTAAAACTTGCATTCAGTTTTTTGGCTGAAGTCTTTTACTTTTTGGTCAGACTTGTAGATTTTTTGCGAAGTACAACCACATAGTGGAAAGCTTTCTTAGCCCTGAAGAAATACTAGTCTATAAAGTTTGTACCTATCGCTTAAAATTTGCCAAAATTTTATCTTCTCCCATTAGGCAACATGGCGCTTTATTTCCTCATATATACATATAAACAAAATAGTACAAAGTATGAAAGGCTTTTTAATCATAATAACATCTGAGAATATTTTGTTACTATGAAGCGTGTGCATGCAATAATATATGTGCATTCAAATAATATAAAAGGTATTCGCTAGTCGGTATTCTTAGAAGCATCGGAGTTCCATTGTTGACAATATTGTTTGATAACGCCTCTTGGTAAACTATACTAACATTAAGAAAGTTTATTCTTCCATTGTACCATACAAATGGATGGTTTATTTTTCCGCTTTCTAAACATTTCCTTTTAAATTTACAAGTGAGACTGAGAATAGAAAAATAATATCACATTCTTGTTTGAAATGTTACCAGTAATACCTACTGAGCCAAGCGTACTTCACAAGTAATTGCATTAATTAAATGCGTATATTCTTGTTTCGATAAATAATTAGCTTTTGCAATTAATGCTAATGCAATTGCTATAGTTATGTTCTATATAAAAATTATGCAAAATACGACGTAGGTACGACTGGAGGAAATTAACATGCATTTATTATGCTAAAGATAGATCTGACAACAAACAACGATATTTATCTGTTAGCTATACGTTCCTTTTTTTTCATTTGACGCTTTTAAGTATTCATTGACGTAAATTTAAGGTCACAGCTCATTAGAGCCACCCGGCACCCACCCCGCACCGCTTTAGATGATGAGGTAAAAATAAAGTCAAAGGTTAATCTTTTGGTAATATTCATAGAGACAGACAGCAGACAGAATTGAACTGTTATTTCAAGGATGTAATACAAGATGATTGATTGACGTCATCCATCATCCGAAACGAGAGGGTTACTAGAGAGTGTGGCTTGTTAAATCGGAATTGCATTCAAAGAAAACTGTTCATAATTGTCCCATTTTTAGCTCTAAGTTGTGCTTAACGTTTGAGACATGCAACGTTAGGGACATTAGAGTATAAGTATTCCTAGATAAGTCTCGCAGTTTTGCCTACTTGGTTTCCTTACCCGCATCAATATAAATGTATTCTATAAAGTTAAATCCATTCATTTGTTTTTATGTAAAATTTTCTACTAATACATCCACACTAACTCTCGCATATATAAGGAGGATTGTCCAAGAAAATAGAGCTTTAAATCGAAATTTCAGATAAAAGCTTGAATTTTTGATATAATGTACTTTGAAAGATCCGTAATCGACTAGTGAAATTCTTTTTTAAATCCATCCGACGCGACCTT